>CABEGB010001031.1:0-137754 GCA_901521435.1 Crematogaster levior
GAGAAAGAAACGTATGTTATGTATGCAAAAAAATGTATATACCGATGCCGAAAGGAAAGTATTTTTCTGGTGTAATAATATTGCCATCATTGTCGAGGAATCTCTCCGGTCGGAAATCTTCCGGATCGTCCCAGGATTCGTCCATGAGTATTCGATTGTAATTTACAACGATCATTGTGTCCTGAAAAAGATGATATACATATGTTTTACATACGTTACACATATCATCCATACGATCATTTATTTCATTAATAAAATGTTAAATCTTTCATAATGTTACCTTTGGTATCTTGTGGCCCATGATAGAAGTGTCTTTTAATGCTCTATGCGGGACATTCAAAGTACGGCCCACGAATATTCTTATAGATTCCAGAACGATGGCTTGAACATATGGCATTCTGAGAATAAGGATATAATTAATCAATGTGAAAAAATTCTTCGCGATTAATTCTTCCACAATATAAACGGTGAAAGTAATCAACGACGTTTACTTTGGTTTGTCGGCCAACGTGGGGAATCTGTCACGGCCAATAACTTTATCTATTTCTTCGTGTGCCTTTTTCTGAACCTGCGGGTACAGTATTAGATTTAAAAATCCGAAAGCAAGTGCCTTTGAAGTTGTCTCGGAGCCTGCTATGAAAAGATCAACACAGATCGCCAATAATTGGGATTCTGAAATCATTTCCGAAATTATTGTATAAAACTGTTTAGTAATAATATTATAATTCATTAGTTGTATGGTTTTAGATACCTGAAAATGTATCGCTGCAATCTTTTGAATTTAGCACAGTTAGGTAGACGTCCATCAAGTCTCGTGGAGCATTTGATAAAAATGTGTTTTTATGATTGTACAATTCCTCCTGAAATAGAAAGTAATCCTCAGTCATTATTTTCCAATAATTCCAGATACTTTGTAAAATAATCTCATAATATATTGATGTGGTAACAATACAATGTCCACTCATAGACAAGTTGAATAGGCTAAAAAATAAGCAAATACATTAATACAAATAAATAAAATTTGAACAAATTCAGTAGAATAAATATGTTTCGGCTTATAAAGCCTTCATCAATAAACACACGATTAAACTGAAAGAAAAAGTACATGATACAAAGCACGTAAAAGGCTCACATTAAACTCGTTATTAGTTATCCTTTCTTATTTATAACATATTGCTTACTTCTCTTATTTTGTTGTCGGTCTTTCACAGGAGATATTGTGTTCGTAACCGTTCAATCGAATCATTACGCATTGAGCGTTGTTAGGGTGAGGACGTATATCGACATATGTACATTGACTTTTTTGAGTTTTTTCGAAGAGCAACGAGAAATTTAGTTCTACATCCATCACTGACAGCTGTGCGGTATTATATTTGAACCACATAATCATCTGCGCTTTGTATCTATATTTACATGTATTTACATATATCTACATTTATCATGTATATTTTCTTTTTTCAGCTGTGTGTTCAGTTACGTGCTACGTAATCATGTATTTTTTCTCTTAATTTAGTTGTGTGTGAAGGCTTTGTAAGCCGAAATGTTTAAACGTATTTATTCTACTGAATTTATTTTACATTTTATTTATTTGTCATTTTTACTAACGTATTTGTTCGTTTTTTGGCCTATTCGACTTGGTTATTTTGAATGTTTAATAATGTTCACTCACCTTTAAGAATGCCCACAATTCTTGATGTGTTTCTACAAACGCTTTATAACCGGACATTTTCGGCGCGATGAAACGTAGCAATGGAAAGTGACTGAAAGGCGCGCCAATTATGTCGATTTCTTTCAGAAGTTTCGAGAGGATTCGTTGTAAATGTGTAAGTTCTTTGTCACCAGTATCATATCTATAAAAAACGAAGAAAAATTAAAAATTATTAATATTAAGAATTAATTCTTTTTATGTTCTTTAAACAATTTGCGGAAAAGTAAAAACGACTCGCGTGATCAATTGCAAACCTTCTACCAGCCATCATCCTCCAAAGAGTGTTCAATACAGTCACACCAAAAGCGTCATGCATAGGTATGATTATTCCCGCAGTTTGGGAGACTTTTCTGACTTCTTCGTAATCTTCGGCCTTAATGTACAAATCTGCGACTGTACGAGGTTTACGATTAGGGATCCTGTCCTCGATTACATCAAACTCATTGTACAGCTTCAACCTGTTCAGTTTATTCTTCGGATCTTTCTGCAGTTTGTATATCTGGCCGATATTGTTTATCGTTGTCATTTTTCGTGCATCGGTAATTTCATGATTATAGTTATTTTGAAGCATCTTCTTAAAATGTTCTACCAGCTTCAATGCCTCATATTCGATGATCGTCACCATGCTGGTGCGACCAAAGCCAAAATCTCGCAGGTGTCGGAGGACAAATCGTCGTTGCTCCACCCATAGTCTATCATCCACTACAATGAGACCTAATCGCAAATTATCTAATTATATTTTATTATATTTATTATATTATTATATTCTATATATCTTTTAAAATTCAACAAGTATGTTTCATTTTATTTTTTCGGACAAGTAGTTACCCTGTCTGACGCCCCAAGTTCTGGCCTTGTAAAATGGCCCACTCGGTCTGCCGTCACAATCCTCGTTGGTCAGCATTGCCCGTATGCTCTCTACATCGTTTAGAACAACGATGCGGTCTTGACCAATTTTCAAACCCACCACAGAACCGTATTTCTTGCAAAGCGCCGAACAAGTCTTGACGAGATATCCGGTCTCTTGACGAATACGCGCTACTTCCAACGCACAGCCCAGAATAGGCCACCATCTTGGACCTAAGATAATTAAAAATATATTAGCGATATATTAAACAAAAAGAAGGAATAGATTCACACTTTTACCCCGCCAGTGAATATTAATTAACAACAATACAATAGTTTTGATTTATCGACCCGTCTGGCCAGTTTTTTTCTTAAAATCTATATTAGTTTTAAGAAAAAAATTGGTGTTTCCTGCGTTCAAAGTCTGACAAACCAAGTTGGCGCGCAGCTCATCGATTAATATGAAATCATAAATGGTCAGACGGGTCAATAAAAAGGAGGAATTTTTAAGAAAAATCCATTTTTACCTGGTGGGTATCCTTTTGGTTTTTGACAGCTTAAATATAGCACTAACAGTATGAGTACCAGTAATAACATCACTGTGACGAGCATTTTATAAATTTAATCTGTAACATATTAATAATATAATAAATATTAAGAGGAGATAAAACTAGTATGTAAACTATTTTATATCTTTCTTTTTAAATTGTATACTTGATATATAATAATTTTATATTTGATATATGTAAAATATATGTATAATAATTTAAAATTTACATAAAACATCTGCATATTTATATATTTCATATTTATTTGAAAATTAGACACAAAAGTTTCTACAAAATGGAGATAAACATAATGTAAAAAGGAGCAAAGAAAAATGTATTTAGTAATTGCGAAACAGATCTAAAATTTTAAAAAATGAATTTCAAGAAATACATTTCTTCCATTTTTTTATTCGCTTGCTTTTATTAAGTAAATGTGTACAATTGTATCCACATTTATATTCGCGACCGAATATGTACGCACATATATGTGAACATCAAACGAGTTTCGGAAAAGAAAGTGAAACACTTGTACTCTCGTAAGAGAAAGTTGCATACGGAAGAATCGGTGCATTACTTGCGCAAATGCACCGTCATCCTTATTATTCCATAGCTTGTTGCGTAATCGATGTATATTTTAGCGTTTTTATCGCAATATCGCTCGTCGTGGTCGCTTTCAAATTCTTGTCTTTTCAATTCCATCATTACTTCGGAATTCAAGTTTAAATTTTTATAACGAGGGATTATCATTTATAACGCTCGGATTATCATAATATATCGATTTTTTGTAGTTATTACAAAAACTTGTAATAAATCCTAATTGAATTTATCTTTGAAAAAGATTGAAAATTATCTTTTTCAAAGATAATTTGAAATATGAAATACATGCATATTATCTTCCTTTATTCTTCTATAATATTAGTATAATATATTAGATAAAGTTTAGAAAAAGAAAAATATAAAATATACTTATTTAAATGATACTAATATTTTAAAATCAGTAACGTAAACATTTGCTGATTTGATTGAAACATAACTGTAGAATTTGATAATATTTTTGTTAATTATAAAAATTGAAAAATTAATGATTTTATTATTTATTAATTTGACTAAAAAAAACTACGTTACGTGATCATTCTGCTAAACGTACTGCAAGAAAAAGACTTTGATACTAAGACAGAATTGACTCTTCCTTTTTCTCGAAACTTAAAATTTATCTTACCTTGCACCTGTGGAGAAATTTTCTCGTCCGTCGTATAAGCGGGACTGGCCGTGGACCAGCGTCCGGTTTGCTTTTAAATGCCCCTCTTCATCCCATACGCGTCTCGCAAGACCTATACTTTATCATCAACATTAATATATCTTTCGGCCCTTAACATCCAATCGAAATAGGAAAATGGCAAACTTTGTAGTAAAATTCTAACGTGTAACATTTCGGCGATATACAATTTAAGCAAAAATAAACGTTATTTTAAAATAATTAAAGTTTCAACATAAAAAGAAAAAGAATTTAGAAGTCTATATATTAGAATCATTTTTCATTGTAAATATATAAATTATATATTATTTAATGATCTTCAGTGTTTAAGGAACAACATGTATACATACATAAGAAAAGAGTCAAAAATGTTTAATGAAATTTTATTTCCTTATTCTATGTATTTTCATTTTTATTAGCCGTTTCACAAACTGTTTCATCTCCGTCTAGACTTTCTTGCTGCTGTTCGTAATGCAGAGGTAATCTATCACCCCATTCACTCTTTCTCGCACAACGATACATTTGCCTGACAATAAAAAGATATAATCATATAATCATGTACTCAAATGCAATTTAATAGATACATACTTCCCGTGCTTGTATTTTGTAAATATCTCCTCCTTCAATTCACCGTTGGCGATGCACATGCGACAAATCACGTGATTAGAACGTTTTAGTGCGGCTCGCACGATTCTTGGCCACTGCTCGTCATTTTCGGGACGTTTGCCTGTAAAAAGAAATATAAGTCGAAGTATAATAGAAGGGCAAAAACGAACTAGCTGGATAACAGTGCTAAAAATATAATTTTAAAAATAACAATTGAATACAATTTCTTATCTGTTAGAAAGAAAAATAAGAAGAGGAACTATTACGTTTGGGGACTGACTACTGATACAAGGTCATAGTTTTAGCAGATAAGAAACTTGTAAAACGCTTTCGTAACCAACACTAAAGATGACTTCATTTAAAGTCGAAACGTCTGCTGTATTCGTCATAGTTTTAGAGCGAGACTTAAATATATATCTCTGTTTATCTCTCTTTCTAAATAAATAAAGACAAACATATATTTAAGTCTCGCTTAAAACTAAAATGACGTTGGTGCAACCGGGTCTTAATCGTTATGACGTACATATGTGAGATTTTTATTTATTGATTTATTACATATGTTTCTGAATTCATTTACTGATATTTGTGATTCCAATAGCTTCAAGATGATGTGGTTTGGGCGCAATGTCAATAAGATCGATTAACGTGTGTTATCCATTCACATTATCAAACATTCTTCACTTGAAAAGGACCCAAACCAGAGGTCGAAACGTTGTGATTATTACTAATAAATTGGTCAGAAAGAGCAAATATATTGAAACTTTGTTGAAATAACAATCTTGTTCCTAACTGTTATTTTTATTTCCCCTTACTTACTTTTCTTTAACACAACGTAAGAATAGAACTCCGGTTTGTGTTGTCCAGCACCCAGAAATTGCAACGGGTGATATAGAACGCTAAAGTTGCACGGCGTATCGTCAGTAGCAAATCTCGGACACTTCAGGTCATGTGGACACTAAATTGCAATAGTGATATAAGAGATACAATTGATCCACCATGTTCAGAATCCTTACTTAATCGATACTTACAGGAGAGAAGACATGAACAAATTGTGTCTCACGTCTACGTTTCGAGTTTGTATATTTGAGAATAAAATCTCGTGCTTCATTTACTAACTTTCAGGAAAAGAAGAATGAGAGAATGAATTTTACAAAAAATATATAAGGAAGTAAAATTACTGAATACGCTTACTTTGAAACCTGCATTTGTTCCTTCTTCTACAATAATCAGATAATTTTCCGTCTTTGTCCAAAGCTTTAATATTGTATTGATACGCGATTCCATACCCGGTAACTCAAATAAAGAGTACGCGCTCACTACGATATCATAAGTTCGCTAAACATAATGAAGATACATTAAGTTATATCTCGTCAAAATCCTTATAGCATTTATATTATTTTACGTTATTCTTACACTTAAGGAGATAGGAAAATATTGGCGATAGAAAGCTTCTTTGATCCTAGGCTGGGCAGCTTTTACTAATCTTTCCGACAGCTCAATCATGGATTCCGATGTTTCAACACAAAAGTATTCTTTTAATGATTTCGACCAGATTTCTGATGCTGCCCTACGAAATTTTTTTGTTTTAACTTTTTCTCTACATTATATTAACCAATCTTGTATGTTTTAGGTTTTTAAAATCAGCCGCAATAATTGAATTTTATATTTACCACATGACTGTGCCAACACCAGAACCAAAGTCAAACAATGACCGAGGGTTAAAATCCTTGTCGCGCAATTTAATTTCGTTAAAAATTTTACGCAAAACCGCATAGTTCTGAGCACTTCTACCGACTAGATACGTCAGGCAAGTGGATTTATCAAAATTTATCGGTTGCCAATTATAAACATTTTGTTTCAAAATATTCCTGGCTTTTGTATTTTTACGGAAATCTATATCCTCTATCAATACCTTCTCGCCATAGTTGAGAGTATTCAAACGTTCTTCCACTTTCTTTAATTTTGTTGGCAACTCAAATTGTTCTAATGGTGGATGGCGTTTATTCAAGTGACGGATCAATTTCTTTGCGCTCTCATTAATTTCCTTCAGGACTATTTGTCTCTCTACGAATAGTAGTTAGGGAATAATAGTTAACAATGAAATATTTCATAAATATTTTAAGCATAAAAATGTATGTACCTTTCAAAATATTGTGTATCTCATTTAATGCCCATTTCGGGAATATCGGTGTTCTAGGAATAACGACACCTGGATGATGTCTATATTTTATTTCATCATTGGAGAGTAAAGTAGATACCGTATCGTCAAGCACAGCTATTGGTTTCGCTGAAAACTGAATGCAGACCTCATTATCATGTTAATTCTTTTGAATACGTGTAAATTCAATTTATAGACATCATGTCACACTCACACATCGTAAAGATACGAATCTTGTACAATTCACTCTTGATACAATTAACTTCATATTTGCAATAAGAGATTACGATTACAACATCTAACAATCAACGATTGTTTTGCATTCTCCAGTATATTTCTCGCTAAAATACTTGAATACCTGCGTGGAAACAAGAGAATATATTTCAAATCTACGTGTGACACTTTACTACGTGGATCACAAATTGTTTTGCGATGTGTCATAACCCTCGAGGGAAATTTACTTCATTTCCTGATATAATGCATAACAGTGTACATAACAACAATTTGTAATTTCTCGTAACGAGACGAACAAAAACTCTTGCGAAGGTACCGTACGTAGGTTATGTCGCGACATAACCTTCAAGTACCTGCGAAACATGCGTCCAGCGAATCTAAGGCTTTAAGTACAATCCGTTGTACAATCTTATTCTCGCGTATGACAGTTCTCCGTGCGAAACATGCGTCCAGCGAATCTAAGGCTTTAAGTACAATCCGTTGTACAATCTTATTCTCGCGTATGACAGTTCGAGTGTTGCGTTTACGCGAGGCCGTCGTGTAACCGCCGACACGACGTCTTCTTCCTCTTCTTCCACCTTTTCGTCCTCAGTATGAAATTCGCGGAACACTTAAGCGCTCATATCACACCGGAATGGAGAAAACAGTATATCAACTACGAGGTATGCTTTCAATATTGAAAAATATTTATTTATATTACGATATATATTTTTCTCTCTATATATTTGCGCATGCATCTTTTGCATGTTTTATATTTTATATGTATAATACATTCTTATGTGTACGTAATACAAATATCTTAATTATTTGAGAGATTGCTCATCTTCCTTTCCATCTCACTCTCCTTCCTTTCCATTTTTCAACATATATTTTCTCAGATATTTGCAAAAAGTTCACGCTTTATGTTATGTAATTATGTACAGGAAATGAAGGCTCTGCTGTATGCTGCAGTAGAACAAGCTCCGTCGGCAGATGTAAGCGAACCATACGTTTTAGATAGCTTCTACGGCAAGTTTCGAACTAGGCGCTCCCCGTCTTGGTAGATTTTACTTAATTAACACGCCTCGTGGTCGAACAGATACTGAATGTGTCGCTAACTGCTCAGACAATTGAAAATCGTCGATCACACTCAAACTTGAGTTTAACCACTCAATCATTGGGTGTACATACTCAACCTTTAAAGCATACACTCAATTTTGAGTATAAATACTCAATATTTGAGTGTCCACACTCAATGTTCGAGTGTAAATTCTCAAGCTTCAGTGCAAACGCTCAAAATTTGAGTATAACACCCAAATATAAAAGTAAACTCCCAAAATTAAGTGTTAACACTTAAATTTGAGTGTAAACACTCAATATTTCAGTGTTTTTTCCGTAAGGGATATTAGTACCCGTCAAATAGAACGAGAACTGGGAATCCCTCAAACTACGGCACATAGATTGTTACGATCAGTCAATTACCATCCGTATCATATTACTCTGGTACAGGAATTAAGTGAGGCCGACTGCGTACTCAGAGTACAATTTTGTAGATGGGCTCTTGAGATGTTAGATCAGAATCCAGATTTTTTTAGTAATGTTTGTTTCAGTGATGAAGCAACATTCATCAGCAATGGTAGTCTCAATAGGCATAATTGCCACTATTGGTCACCAGAAAATCCACATTGGTATCGTGAGGTGCTTAATCAACATCATTGGAGTTTATATGTATGGGTAGGCATTTGCAATGGCCAAGTCATTGGACCTCATTTTTTTGAACGTCCAATTAATAGTCCAATGTATTTAGAATTCCTCGAAAATGATTTGCCAGCATACCTAGAGAATGTTCCCCTTGCAGTTAGACTAAATTTATGGTATCAACAAGATGGTGCTCCTGCTCATAATTTGCCATTTTACCAGAATTTTATCAGAGTACAAATGTTTAAAAAATACATAAACACTTGTGACTTTGACACTAAATGGACAAAATTTTGGAGGGATACTTAGAGGAACTCCATCAGATGGAAAGTCCAAAATGTCTCGGTACTTCGGACCATTCAAGTTGCCTAAAGGGCAGGTTACGCTAAAAGCAGTTTCTTGAGAAGTAATTAATGAGTAATAAAAAATAATGAGAAGTTTGTTTTAAGACTAATTTCGAGTATTAACAATGAAAACGTAGTATTTTTATTGTTAATTTATTGCAGAATCGTAAGCATGGGTTCTCAGTAAGAGAAATCAAAGAAATTGAATTTCGTTGATTACAGCGCCATCTATCATGAATCGAGAAAAATGTTTCAGACAAATTGTATGTGTTTTTAGCCAAAGATTCCGAATATGCAATAAAAAATAGGGGTTCCCATTTAAGATTTCAAACTTGCCCCCCCTCACCGCCCAGGGCGAGGGGTGGGGGGGCTGATTTTAACGTCATTGTACGTCCCCCTCGAAATGACGAAATTTTGATTCTAAACATTTTTTCGTAGTGTGCTTATTTTTCGAGTTATTTGGCTGCCTAAGTTAAAATGGGTCACCCTGTATACAGTGGCGGCAAAAGTTTCCGGCCAGTAACATTTTATACTCTAATTTTTTTTTTAAACCCTAATAAAATTTTACTTATTACCAGTTACGATATACCATATAGGTAACAAAATAATATAGTGAAAAAATATTGTTTATGTTTATGAAAATATTTATTGTTATAAATGTCATATTTACATGTGCAAAAGTTTCCGGCCATTTTGTATTACCCATAGGCCTCGAGTTATTTGTTTATATTTACATAATATTGCGTTCAATGAATACACTTAGTTCGTAGGAAGTCCTGAGAGCTTAAACATGGCTCGGCAATACGCAAGTACAAATTCGAGAGAGAGTAATTAAATTTTCTGAAAATGGAAAGTGTTCTCGTGAGATTGCTTCATTATTATCGATAGGAAAATCAACCATGAATGATATTATTGCTAGCTATCGTGCTGGATACGGTTTGGAAGATCGCCTGCGTAGTGAAAAACCACGAAAGACATCTAAAAAAGTAGATCGAGTCATTAAACGCAAGTCAACTGCAGATGTAAGAAAACTGCTGCTCAAATTGCACGCGAGTTACAGAATGAGAATCTTGCCGATGTTAGTCGTAGCACTGTGACACGAAGACTACATGATGTAGGACTATTTGGCCGTATAGGTATTAGAAAACCGCTAATCAGTAAAAAGAACAGGAAAGCCCGATTACAGTTTGCTAAGATTCACAAAAATTGGACAGTCGAAGATTGGAAAAAAGTAGCTTTCTCAGATGAATCTAAATTTAATCTTTTTGGAAGCGATGGCCGACAACATGTACGACGTCCTACGGGTACCAGAAATGACGCTCGGTACTAAATTCCTACTGTAAAGCACGGTGGAGGAAGTGTGATGGTTTGGGGAATTTTCTCCGCACAAGGAGTCGGTCCACTTGTCGAGATCATTGGAACTATGAATGCTGCTGTTTACAAGGACATTTTAAGAAAGAACTTGCTAACATATGCTGAAGAAAAAATGCCACAGGATTGGATATTTCAGCAGGATAATGACCCCAAACATACTTCAAAGATGTTACAGGAGTGGTTTGCTAATAGAAATATAGAAGTTTTAAGCTGGCCATCTCAATCACCGGACTTGAATCCGATAGAGCACTTGTGGGAGCAGCTAGATCGCCAAATTCGAAGGCATACACATTCAAATAAGACCGTTTTATTCGAATCGTTAAAGCAAGAATGGAATAATATTTCGTCTGCTTGCATTAATCGATTAATAGAATCAATGCCAGCTCGTTGTGCCGCTGTTATCGCTGCAAAGGGTATGGCTACAAAGTATTGACACTAAAATATTATTTTAAGTTACTGAAGTGCAATATAGAATGAGTGGACCAATAATTTTCTTTGTAATACAAAATGGCCGGAAACTTTTGCACATGTAAATATGACATTTACAACAATAAATATTTTCATAAACATAAACAATATTTTTTCACTATATTATTTTGTTACCTATATGTTATACTCGCAACTGGTAATAAGTAAAATTTTATTAGGGTTTTAAAAAAAAATTAGAGTATAAAATGTTACTGGCCGGAAACTTTTGCACGCCACTGTATGTGCTTGTGAAGCACTATCTCTTGTATGCTTGTGAAACACCAATACTTATGTGCATGTGAGGCACTATCATTAGTGTGCTTGTGAGGCACCAATACTTGTGTGCTTGTGAGACACCAATACTTGAGTGCTTGTGAGGCACTAATACTTAAGTGCTTGTGAGGCACTAACAATTATGTGCTTATTGCACAATTACAAATCACTCAACTTATTTATACAACTTGAAAAGAAGGATTCCTTTACTTAAGGATTAACACGCGAGACGTCTGGTGGTCGAACAGATACTGAATGTGTAGCTAACTGCTCAGACAATTGAAAATCGTCGATCACACTCAAACTTGAGTTTAACCACTCAATCATTGGGTGTACATACTCAACCTTTAAAGCATACATTCAATTTTGAGTATAAATACTCAATATTTGAGTGTCCACACTCAATGTTCGAGTGTAAATTCTCAAGCTTCAGTGCAAACGCTCAAAATTTGAGTATAACACCCAAATATGAGAGTAAACTCCCAAAATTAAGTGTTAACACTTAAATTTGAGTGTAAACACTCAATATTTCAGTGTTTTTTCTGTAAGGGTACACTCCCATGAGCGCATCATGCAGAATCAACCAAGGTCTGTAGATGGAAGACTGGGTAAGGTCCTCGCATCCACTTCACCGATGATACGAAAATGGCGGTGACTGAGGCTCAGTAAGGGGTAGCTGATTGTGTATCATGTTACTTGGGTGAAAATTATAAAAGTGAGCAAGTTATGTAATACACAATCGATCCCCTGATTAACCAAATAATGTCAATTTAAATACAAATTAATTGTTCTCGTTTCATGTATAGGTTATGTTAGGACGTGTTTTACTCTCTCACACAACTAATAGCTATATTAGTATACACCAACACAAACTCGCAGGCTCAAAAATGGCGGCCATGCGAGACAGATCTGCTTTAAGTTTGTTACCAATCTGCTGTACTTCTTGCATACAGATCTGCTCCATGTTTGCCGCCAATTTGGTATGGTTTTTGCAAACAAAATTTGCTAAGTTATTTGCACAAATCTGTTATCGATCTGCAGTTAACAAACCTGCTCTTAATTTGTTGCGTCAATTTGCGATTGCACTGCTTGTGACAGATCTGCTCTAGTGTTGCTTTTAATATGACATGAAGATTTGATTTCTACTTTTGGTTGCAATTGGAGCGCACTTGAGGACACAGTAGGTCCTGGATTTGGCAGCCTCATTTGGCAGGCAGTTTTTTCCCAATTGTTAACATTTTGTAAGCAAATAGTTAGTTGGGTAAGTAATATTAAATTACAAATAACTTAAAAAATTGACACTAAATATTACTCTAAATATTATTACTCTAAACTGTTACTTCAAGCTATTTCGTAGAAAGACACAAAAATTATTACATTTATTAAGCAAGTAGTTGTAAAAGCATATATATATATAATATATATATATATGTACACATAGTAATATCTTTCATAGTCTTCTATATTTATATATATTTTTATATTTAAAAAACAATGGATTTTAATCCACACTTTACATAAGTGATATTAAATTACAAATAATTTAAAAAATTGACGCTAAATATTACTCTAAATATTATTACTTTAAACTGTTACTTTAAGCTATTTCGTAGAAAGACACAAAAATGATTACATTTATTAAGCAAATAATTGTTTTATTTTATAAAAAGGATTGATACAATGAGTTCTTCTTGGCTCTTTGCTACGACAACACAAATACCAATCATTTTAGTTTTTAATCTTTTTCTTCGTTTTGCCTCTTTCTCTTTTGCTTTTTGATACAGGGACACAAGTTTGCCTTCTTTAGCAAGAATCTTCAAAAGTTCCATAATAAGCGGTAAATAATTATGCTTCCGTCTAGTGTTTAATATCTCTTCGACTTTCTGATCTCTTCTTCAATTAGAGCTTGCAGACGTTCTAATTCTTCAGGATCACAAACATTAGCCTTCTGTCTTTCGTATAAAATTTTTCTGTCTGTTGAAATAAATTTCGTCTTCGCTATACCTGTTTATAATAATTTTTTCTTTTATAGCATACAGTTGATAAGCAATATATAATCATACATTATAATACATATAATATGTTACATATTTTTATATGCATACATATATGTGATAAATTATTGAGAAAACTATTTCGTAACTTACTTGTTTTTCCGCTTTTGAATTATAGGTTTTACAGTTTGTACCCATTGTTCTCCTGCTGGACATGGAGCTAGGGTCAATTGGTCTGTCTTTTAATCCGTCTAATTCATATAAACGGCCATCGATTGGAACATAACTCACAAAATGAAACACACGTCATCTTTAGACACCTGCTTCAAATCATATTCAAATAAAGACTGTCTAAAATTTCAGTATGATGTGAAACTTTAATTAGCACAAATAATATTTAGTAGTTGATTAAAAAGTATATGTACTAAATACTTAGCAAAGAAATTATGCATTTCCCTTATAACATCGGAATTATTAAGTGCAAGTCCACGCATATTTGCATCAAAGCTTTGACAGAAATTTTTCAATTCTTCTAAATTAGATCCTAGAAATATGTCCGCATGCTTACAATTTAACAAAACACTCAATATTGCTTGTGTTGCGCAGGCATTGTTTATCAACTAAAGTGAATATTATTTTAAGATTCAAAAATTATATTTTATATTCAGTAAAATAATCCGCATAAATTAGTATTTAAAAAAAATCCAGTAAACAATATGCGGCAAAGGATGTCCAGTTATTCTGAAATATAAATAATTATACATTACAAATAGACAACATTACATTACATTACATATTATATACATTGTATATTATACTCACAAAATCTTGGTGGTAGTGCACCATATGTTCCTATATATGGATTCCCATATGGATACGCCGGCGGTACCGGCGCTACATAGTTTTCGAATCTCGATCGCCAAGCGTGTCAGCCGTAGCGAGAGAAAGAGAGAGAGAAGGAGACGGAAGATATGTCTGCGCTCTTCTAGCTAGTCCAGCGCACACATATACGGCTTTTTCCTCGTGTGCGTGATGCGCACATACGAGGAAAAAGCCGTGTACCTGTGCGCTCGGCGCTCGGCCAGCTAGAAGAACGCAGACATATCTTCGCATTATAAATTTGTATACATACATACATACGTACATACATACATATATATATATATATATATATATATATTGGCTTAAAAATAATTTCATTGGATTAATAAGATATTTGCGATTAAAATCACACTAATAAGCACGATCCAGTGAGAAGAGATCTATCAAGTCGACATCGAATTGACGTCGAATTGATGTAAATTGCACGTTTTACACAGACAAATTTCAATTCAAACCATAACTTACTGGAGGCACCATCTTTTATCAAACGGCGGAGACTTATTTGTACTCCTAATATAATCATTTATATTTCAGAATAACTGGACATCCTTTGCCGCATATTGTTTACTGGATTTTTTTTAAATACTAATTTATGCGGATTATTTTACTGAATATAAAATATAATTTTTGAATCTTAAAATAATATTCACTTTAGTTGATAAACAATGCCTGCGCAACACAAGCAATATTGAGTGTTTTGTTAAATTGTAAGCATGCGGACATATTTCTAGGATCTAATTTAGAAGAATTGAAAAATTTCTGTCAAAGCTTTGATGCAAATATGCGTGGACTTGCACTTAATAATTCCGATGTTATAAGGGAAATGCATAATTTCTTTGCTAGGTATTTAGTACATATACTTTTTAATCAACTACTAAATATTATTTGTGCTAATTAAAGTTTCACATCATACTGAAATTTTAGACAGTCTTTATTTGAATATGATTTGAAGCAGGTGTCTAAAGATGACGTGTGTTTCATTTTGTGAGTTATGTTCCAATCGATGGCCGTTTATATGAATTAGACGGATTAAAAGACAGACCAATTGACCCTAGCTCCATGTCCAGCAGGAGAACAATGGGTACAAACTGTAAAACCTATAATTCAAAAGCGGAAAAACAAGTAAGTTACGAAATAGTTTTCTCAATAATTTATCACATATATGTATGCATATAAAAATATGTAACATATTATATGTATTATAATGTATGATTATATATTGCTTATCAACTGTATGCTATAAAAGAAAAAATTATTATAAACAGGTATAGCGAAGACGAAATTTATTTCAACAGACAGAAAAATTTTATACGAAAGACAGAAGGCTAATGTTTGTGATCCTGAAGAATTAGAACGTCTGCAAGCTCTAATTGAAGAAGAGATCAGAAAGTCGAAGAGATATTAAACACTAGACGGAAGCATAATTATTTACCGCTTATTATGGAACTTTTGAAGATTCTTGCTAAAGAAGGCAAACTTGTGTCCCTGTATCAAAAAGCAAAAGAGAAAGAGGCAAAACGAAGAAAAAGATTAAAAACTAAAATGATTGGTATTTGTGTTGTCGTAGCAAAGAGCCAAGAAGAACTCATTGTATCAATCCTTTTTATAAAATAAAACAATTATTTGCTTAATAAATGTAATCATTTTTGTGTCTTTCTACAAAATAGCTTAAAGTAACAGTTTAGAGTAATATTTAGCGTCAATTGTTTAAGTTATTTGTAATTTAATATCACTTATTTAAAGTATGGATTAAAATCCATTGTATTTTAAATATAAAAATATATATAAATGTAGATGGCTATAAAAGATATTACTATGTGTACAGTGTACACAAAAAAATACACACACAACACACACACACACCAAAACACACGCGCGCCTGGGACACGCACGCAGGACGCAGGACACACACACATTTAGATATTTAACACATATTTCAAATTTATAAAGTTTAATAAATAAATTTTATGTTTATCGAAAGAATTGAATATTTGTGATACATACAACAGAAAGGAGATAGTTGAAATTAAAAAGACAAATTTATATTTATTAAACATTGGGGGGTAGATATTAGAAGAATATTTACAACAAATAAAAATCTAAAATACAATTATGCATTAATAAAATCTAACAATTACAATAACGAGTTTTTAATTTTTATTGTCTTTAATTGATTATATTCTTCTTATTTATACTTCACCAATTTTTTTAATTTAAAATCTGCACAATTTTTAGATATGTAAATGATTTCTGTAATATTGAAAAACCAGGAAAATTCTTGGAATTTTAAATTTTAATGCAATTACCTTGCTTATTATAGGACCCTGCTCGTCTGATTCTTTGATAATTTTATTCGATGATAATTTTACTCTTTTTTACTTTTACATAGCTAATTAAAATTTAAAAGCATCAAGATTTATATATCAGTTTGGACTTATGTAAGATTCCTGATTTCTTGCCGATTTCTAGTTTGATGATGTCAGAAGTAAAAAATCGCATGCTAAAAATTCCAACGAAATCCGTTAGAACCTTAAGACTACTTTGTACAATTTAAAATTTGCAACAAAATTCGCTGCAGAATAGTGTAATTATATATGTACATATTATGTAATACATACAATACAGAAACTATTTGTGAAATAAAGCGTTTGTCTGTTAAAAATATAGATAAAGAAATAAAATTATAACAAAACATTATTATTATCTCTATTATGTTATTTTATACATCAGATTTTTTTATTGTGTATAAACAAAAATACAATTATTTTTTATTTTTTTTTACTACACTTGTATATAAAATTACAATTTTTCACTGTTACGCCACCCTAACAGCACAGATGTTCCGAGGATATCCAAAGTAAGTTCCCTTCGTCTTCAGGACGTCCTGGGACGTCCCCAGGAGATCTTGTGCTGTCTGAGCACTTATACTTTCTTCTACTGCGAGCTTATATGATTTTTCGTCCTAGTAAAATATACAGTGTTTCTACTACTAAGGACAATATGTAAGAACATAAGTAAATAGTTATAAAGATTCCAATAGATAAGACAGTCTGAAAATAAAAAGTTGTGATAATAACAGCTTAATTAATCCTTTTAGGATTTTAGATGTTCATTTACTAACCAAGGATGTAAATTCAATATGGAGAGACTTTTCACTCAGTTGGCCAAACGAGAGGATAATAATAGGATTTAAAAGATAACCGCAGTACGACAGCCTACTAAAAGGAATCCAGCCTTTGTATGATAAGAGTTTCTGAACAATGCCTGTAATTAAAGTCAAATATTTGATAATTAGTAATAATAATAATAAATTTATATAAATTATAGTATTATTCTAAGAAATGGAATTATTGTATTATATCACATTATGCCACTATTCATAACAAAGTGTTTTTTAGAGCGTAAATTAAATATGAAATGAAATTGCATGTGTCTTATAAATGTATTATAAAATGTATTATAAATGTATTATAAATGTATTATAAATGTATTATAAATGTATTATAAAACAATTTATTTTAAAAATCAGATAAAGATTTAATGAAATATTATTAAATGAACTAACCACCGTGTTGAGTAAGGCACGCAATTACAATCCATGCTATACCTATAGCCCAAACGCATCTGTACAATGCGGTATAAATAGCACTAGCTAGAATGGGTATTTGTTGATTGTAAATGCTGAATAACACGATAATGTTGCAAGAACACGATAATGTACCAAGACACCAACATAAAATTACAGTTCTCTAAAATTTGCGTTAAATTAAATTGTAGTACGGCAATAATAATTTAAAACTTTGCCATAGTACAGTAAATTGTTTTCCTTGTTTTCCAATACAGCCTGATATTAAACATTTATTATTAGTTGAAAAAATTTGTAAGTATATATGGTATCCTGCAATATTTTATAAAAGTTGATAAGATAAAGAGAGAGAATTTGATAGAGAATATATTTAATGTCTTTTATTAACAAGTTTTGCTTTCTCTTTTTACAGCAGGAAAAACTTCCAGAATTTCAGATTCCCCAAGTATTTGTGAAATATATAATCTGTGTCAGTCTCCAGTGATCAAAAATCAGGTGCAAGTTCCTGCTTTAATCGCCAATCAATATATCTTCTATGTTGAGAGACAAACAATATTTTCAACGTTCAATTATTAAAAGTTCAGCAGAAGCCACTGTAACAAATAAGAACTTATATCAGTTAAATCAGTGCAGCAATACCAAAACGACAATACGGAACTTAAAGTGAAAATATCTTTAAAAACAAAACGCCGAAAAATAAATGGAGACACACCTCGAGGTATTTTTATTATTTATATTTTTTATTCTTTGTTTTTGTGTAATATCTTATTAACATGTAGTTGTGAAAGAAGTCATTTAACATGTTGAATGATTTTCTAATTGCACATTGTAATTGTAGCTTCATGGAAACATCCTGCCATTTTATGCCTTATCAATATAAAGCAAATATGCATGTTATGAATAGCAATACTAAACGTCATGAAGAGATCTGACAAGACATTTCAGATGTTCTAGGTAAGGAAGGTTATAATTTTTCTCATTTGCAGTGTGAAGATAAATGGAAATAAGTAACGACGATCATTCTCTTTGCCAGTAGAAGTTAAAACTCAAATGAAAGGCGATTAGTTGACATCAAACTGGCATTGTGATTGGTGAGCTGCAAGCCGACTTGGTTTGTCAGACTTTAAACCGCAGTGATTCACCAACTTTTTTGAAATCTAAATTCGATTTCCATTTAGGGGTTTTAATAAATATCATCTCAACTTGTGAGATGAAGAATTTATTGCGAAAAATATTACTTCAGCCAGGATTCGAACTTGGAACTCCCCCATTCCGTGCGGGTGTCATACCAATTCGACCACCAAGGCAAGTGATAATATTTATCGCAATAATAAGAGAGACGCTTTTTTAGGCAGCGCCTCTAGTGAGGGATACCAAATTTTTAAGTCAATGGTGGGATGTCAACTAATCGCCTTTCATTTGAGTTTTAACTTCTACTGGCAAAGAGAATGATCGTCGTTACAGTTATATCCCACCATTGACTTAAAAATTCGCCTTTCATTTGATAAAAGGAAATATCATAAAAAATTATATATAGATACAATAGACAAAAATAAGGAATTAGGGACTGCTGAAAAAACATGTCCTTACTTTAAGGGATTCGATGAAATTTATGGCAAGTCACATTCCGTTAATCCTCCAGCACTTGCTTCTAACTGAACTCTAATGAATTTTTCTGTACCCGACATTTCCTTGGAGAATGAAGAACAAGAATTTATGTCAAAGAAAAAGTATTTCAAAACAGCTCGACTCTTGGATGGATATTTTTCGCAATGATGCTGCTGTCAGAGAAGAAGCACGACAAAAACGCCATGAGGAATCATTGGCTTTACAAAGAGAGCAAATGCAAACACAAAATGCACTCTTAACCGAAATATTGAAAAAGCTCTCTTAAATTTTTATCTTACATTCAGACGTGATAATGATGAGATATAGGTGATAAATCGTACTCGTAAAAGTTTTTTCTTTGTTTTTAGAATTTGTGTTCATATATAACATTATTTTTAATCACAATCCTTTTTGTTAAGGGTTATTGTTTCGTACTCAAGTTTAGTTTATTTAATTTACGTGTATTTTTAAGTCTATTTTAATTTAGTTCACGTAAGAACTTCCTGCTCAAAGTTTAATACATTTTCTATAATAAACTATTAATTACAAGTCGTAAGTAAATAGACTAGCCACAGTCGATTATTTTTTTTTATATCGTATTTGTATTTGGATACATTAAGTTTGACGTTTATCTATATGTTTTGATATACTTACTATATATAAAAATATGTATGTGTATCAAACGGCATGAACATCTTCAATGTTTTATTGGACTAGATACGTAATGACATGCTATATATGACATCACAGAATGCGCAATGTTTTTTTTGTTTATTTACTTTCATTGTTTATTTTATTACATTGTTAACAAATCTTATAAATATTTTATTACACTGTTAACAAATCTTGTGTTGTTCCGTCGAATGTATAATATTATTATTATTTTTATATTGCGTCGTTTTTGGGCCCATTGCGATCGCTATTGACTAAGACAATAACCTTGTTTGTATAACCGACCTGCGCATCGACAGCGCGGAGGAATATCTGTTCAACGTAATCGTTGCGTGACCAAACCGATTTACCAATAGGCGTTGAGCAAAGGGGTGCGATTGAAGGGCCATTGGTTGACCTCGACTAGGACAGGGGAGAGGAACTATGGACAGGGGAGAGAAACTAAAACCGACCCCCGTCGGGATTAAGAAGCTGGCGATAGAACTGTGCGGATCGTAGTCACGAATTCAAAAATTTTCCCGTGCGAACATTCTAGAAGATTTACAAGTGTGAAGCCGAGTCTTGTGTGAAGCCGATTCTTCTATTATTTTATTACGTTTGTATGAACGAGCCGAGTCTCGTAAGAAGCTGAGTCTTCTATGATTTATTATATTTATATTAACAAGCCGAGTCTTGTGTGAAGCCGAGTCTTCAATATTTTATTATATTTGTGTTAACGAGCCGAGTCTCGCATGAAGCCGAGTCTTCGATTATTTAACGAGCCGAGTCTCGCATGAAGCCGAGTCTTCGATATTTTATTATATTGGTGTTAACGAGCCGAGTCTCGAGAAACCAAGTCTTCCACGAACAGAACACATCTGAACCAGACACTTATATCAAATAAAGAACATATATACAAAATAGAAAAATGCACATTCTTCTTCACATCTACAGAATTAATACATGGAGTGATCTTCCAGGTATAGACTACTAAACATTTGGTGCCTCCTGTGAGGACTTACTCAACAAGGGACAGCGAACATTAAACGTATGACGATTGATGGACGTAGCTTACACTCGAACACCGACACAAGGATAGTGTCAAAGGACGAAGTGATTCGCAAACTTCACTACAAACACATTTGGCAGGCGAGTGCATCTCATATATTTGTCTGGTTGTCAATCAAGCTATCTTGCATTCTTATCATCTCCAATCATCATGTCGGACAGAACAAAGCTCCCCATCCAAAAAAGAACCTCCTTGAAATCACAATTAACGAATTTAAATAAACTACTTCAAAGGGAATCCTTTGACAAAACCGTATTAAACCTACGCATGTCACGGCTAACGCAACTTTACCACGCGTATGAAGAATTTAATGACGAATTAGAACTATTAGATCCTAACGACAACCATAAGGATGAGTTCGTAACATACAAGAACGATTTTATTCACTCGCCGATAAGGTCGAAGAGCTAACAAGTTCCAACGCGGTACCTGCATTTCCGAGCACCTCAAACTCTAGTACCTCGTATGATATAGCACCAGTTAACAACGCGAACGTCGCGACTATTCCTAAACGACAAATGAAATTACCCAAGGCGTCATTGCCCAAATTCGACGGTCGATACGAGAATTGGTTAACGTTTAAAAATTCATTCATCGCGATGATAGATTCGTGCTCAGATTTATCCGATGTTGAAAAATTGCAATATTTGCAATCCGCGTTAACAGGAGAAGCGGCCAATAAATTAAAGATTTTAGTTATCGAAAGTTCGAATTATTCCAGAGCCTGGGAATTATTGAAACGGGCCTATGAAGTTAAACGAATCCTAATATCACGTCATCTTTCATTGCTCATTAATGCGCCCGCGTTAGATAAGGAAACCACCGATGGTCTATCAAAATTAGCCGATGACGCGCAACAAAACGTCGCATCTTTAGCAGCATTGGGAGTCAATGTCGGATCCGAAATATTAGTCAATTTATTGGAAAACAAAATGCCTAAAAACACAGCCGAAAAATGGGAAGAATCTCTCAGTCTTGACGAATTCCCAAAAATCGATGAGCTTTACGAATTTTTATACAAAACCGCGGTACGAGTTTCTAAACGCACTCGAACAGAAACATTTAAACGAGAAGACAATAAAACTTATGTTCCATCTAAAAGAGCTCGAATCGCGGACAAGGCTTTTATAATCAACGCGATTAACCCATGCACAATATGCAAGAGTAAACAACATCCGTTGTATAAATGTGACAAATTCCGTCAATTAAGCGTACCCAAACGTATTGAAGCCGTGAAGGCTGCGAGGCTGTTATAATTGTCTACGCTCCCATTTAGGCAAACCTTGTAGTTCTTCAGCCTGTACTATTTGCCAAAAACGACACAATACTCTCTTACACTTGAACCAACAATCAAATACAGTTTCTAACGCTAATATAGCAAATTCAAAGGATAAGACCGAATGACTAACAGAAACGAACGATAATGTGGCATGCCTCGCAGCAAATCCACGTACCTTTGTACCTCAATTGATGACAACTGCCGTAATGTTTATACAAGATCACGAACGAAATCTGATAAAGTGTCGAGCACTTCTGGATACATGTGCCACTGCTAATTTTATTTCAGAACCATTAGCAACTAAATTAAAACTGTGCGTAACACCGTGTGCCTTACCGGTCGGTGCAATCAATTCTATAAACACGATGACAAGGGGTGTTGTTCAAATTATTATCCAATCGTTGTACACAGAATTCAGTAAAACATTGACCGCGTTATTAATTCCGACTATATCAGATTTTATTCCATCTGAAACATTTCCTCGTGAACTAACAAAAATACCACCTAACATCAAACTTGCTGAACCAGAGTTTCATTTACCGCGGTCCGTGGATCTGTTAATCGGAGCAGGCACAACATTATCGTTATTTTCAATCGGCCAAATCAATTTATCACGCGAGGGCTACGATCTTTATTTACAAAAAACGCGACTTGGCTGGGTTATCGCCGGTGGAAGTTTATCGCCAAATAATAGGAAATATATGTGTTCCCTCGCTGATTTAGAAAAACAAATTGCTAAATTCTGGCTAATCGAAGAGATAAACGACGCGACAAGATCCGACGATAAATTTGACTGCGAAGCTCATTTTAGAAAAACCACCACTCGTAACAGCACGGGACGTTACGTAGTCCGATTACCATTTTGTGAGGATAGCAGTCGTCTCGGTGAATCTCGCACCATCGCTTTCAAACGATTACTTTCCTTAGAACGAAAATTCGAATTAGACCCAAATTTAAAAATAGCTTACTCAAAGGTAATACAAGAGTCTGCGGATTTAAAACAAATGTACTCGATAGACGATCCAGTAGACAACGGATTTTATTTGCCACACCACGCAGTGATAAAGGATACAAGCATAACCACTAAAACACGAGTCGTATTCGACGCTTCAGCAAAGTCTAATAACGGAAAATCATTGAACGATATACTAGCAATAGGGCCTACACTTCAAGATAACATATTCACACATTTACTTCGTTTCCGCACGTATAAGTACGTTCTGACGGCCGATATTGAAAAGATGTATCGACAGGTACAACTTCATGAAGATGATCATAAATTCCAACGCATACTATGGCGTCAGAACGGGCAGATAAAAACATTTCAGCTTAACACACTCACATTCGGTATGTCATCTTCCCCGTACCTCGCTATCCGCACAATTCACCAATTAGCTGACGACGAATGCAAAGCATTTCCTAATGCTTCTAAAGTTCTCAAAAAACATATATACAAAAAAAATATAGAAATCGAAATAAGATCAAGGTATAGGTATGTGTATTCATTTGTATGGTTATGAAGGCGATACATTTGGAACTGATTAGCGATTTGACTACGACGGGTTCATCATAGCTTTGAAACGGTTCATCTCAAGACGTGGTATTCCTTCTCACATCTATTCCGACAACGGAACAAATTTTGTAGGGGCCAACAATCAACTAAAGGAATTATATATTCTTTTTAATTCCGACGAGTGTAAAAATCGAATAAACAAATTTGCGATTGAAAGTCATAGTTCATGGCACTTTATCCCACCTAATGCACCATAGTTCGGTGGATTGTGGGAATCTCCGTAAAGATCTTTAAACACCATTTCAAGCGGGTCATAGGGGAACTTTTGTTCACGTTCGAAGAATTAAATACGTTCACGATAGAAATCGAAGGCATATTAAACTCTAGACCGTTATCTACCATTTCATCCGATCCTAACGATCCTTTAGTCCTTACACCTGCGCATTGCTTGATTGGCAGACCATTGACTAATATACCAGAACATGATCTATTATCTGTTCGGGATAATCGCCTGTCGACGTGGGAGCATATCGTCAAGGAAAGAGGACTTCCATGTATGCAATGGGCAAGGTCTCAAAGATTCATTCCGGTACAGATGGTGTCGTGAGAACAGTCACCGTCCAGACACAATCAGGAGAATTAAAACGTTCTGTCAAATGCATCTGTCCACTTTCATTGGAACAATCTTCGGATAAATATGAAACGACAAAATGAGTTGATCGGTATCCTCTCAACGGGGGGAGTATGTTCCGTCAAATGTATAATATTATTATTATTTTTATATTGCGTCGTTTTTGGGCCCATTGCGATCGCTATTGACTAAGACAATAACCTTGTTTGTATAACCGACCTGCGCATCGACAGCGCGGAGGAATATCTGTTCAACGTAATCGTTGCGTGACCAAACCGATTTACCAATAGGCGTTGAGCAAAGGGGTGCGATTGAAGGGCCATTGGTTGACCTCGACTAGGACAGGGGAGAGGAACTATGGACAGGGGAGAGAAACTAAAACCGACCCCCGTCGGGATTAAGAAGCTGGCGATAGAACTGTGCGGATCGTAGTCACGAATTCAAAAATTTTCCCGTGCGAACATTCTAGAAGATTTACAAGTGTGAAGCCGAGTCTTGTGTGAAGCCGATTCTTCTATTATTTTATTACGTTTGTATGAACGAGCCGAGTCTCGTAAGAAGCTGAGTCTTCTATGATTTATTATATTTATATTAACAAGCCGAGTCTTGTGTGAAGCCGAGTCTTCAATATTTTATTATATTTGTGTTAACGAGCCGAGTCTCGCATGAAGCCGAGTCTTCGATTATTTAACGAGCCGAGTCTCGCATGAAGCCAAGTCTTCGATATTTTATCATATTTGTGTTAACGAGCCGAGTCTCGCATGAAGCCGAGTCTTCGATTATTTAACGAGCCAAGTCTCGCATGAAGCTGAGTCTTCGATATTTTATCATATTTGTGTTAACGAGCCGAGTCTCGCATGAAGCCGAGTCTTCGATTATTTAACGAGCCAAGTCTCGCATGAAGCTGAGTCTTCGATATTTTATCATATTTGTGTTAACGAGCCGAGTCTCGCATGAAGCCGAGTCTTCGATTATTTAACGAGCCGAGTCTCGCATGAAGCCGAGTCTTCGATATTTTATTATATTGGTGTTAACGAGCCGAGTCTCGAGAAACCAAGTCTTCCACGAACAGAACACATCTGAACCAGACACTTATATCAAATAAAGAACATATATACAAAATAGAAAAATGCACATTCTTCGTCACATCTAAAGAATTAATACATGGAGTGATCTTCCAGGTATAGACTACTAAACATGTGTGTTAGATTAATAAATCTTTTAAATAATTCCACTTTCTCTGGCCAGGCGTAGCGTTATCATTAATATCGTCTGCCATATCTTCATACAAATCTTGTCCCTCTTCGTAAAAAACATTATCATTTTCTTTTCCATCTTGAATATATTCTTCAAGGTCTCTTTCATCTTCATAAAATTCTTGTAGGCACAAATTGTAAAGTGCACAGCAAGCTAAAATGGTAGAGGGAATTTCATGAGTAAGATCCATGTGTAGATGTTTTAATCTCCTAAAACGTCCCTTAAGAAAGGCAAATGCCTGTTCTATTACTTGTCTGGTTCTTGATAAAATGTTATTGAAATTTTTATGAGCCTAAAAAAAGAAAAGTTTGTTAAAGAAATGTTTGTATATCCAGAAGAATTGTCTGTTATTTTTATGTTAGTTAAATATTATTATCTAATTGTATCTGTAATAAAACTGAAACTTACAATAAATGATATATTTGTTTTCACATTCGAGATACTATGGTTTTATTCAAAATACATCATATATCTCGTAGCATTATAATAATAATTTACTAACATGCAATTCCACACGAAAAAATATACCATAGCATACCTGAGCACCAATGTCTTTATAAGGTGTTATGAGCCATGTTCTCACTGGCTGGTAATCTTTATCCCCAATGAGATACTCTCCATTAGGGAATAAAGCACGCTCATTTCTTATTACGTCTTTGTATAGTGGAGAATTATTGAACACACGAACATCATGTACTGCTCCTGGATATCCTGCAAAGCAGTCTGTAAAAACTAAGGATGCGTCACAAACCGCTTGAAGTTGCACAGCATATTTTTTCTTGCTAGTGCGATATGATGCAGAATCTACCTGGATAAATATTTGTGTCATTAAAACATGAATTTTTCCATTCTAATTTTCCATCAATACCTTTATACATACTTCTGGAGCTTCTATTTCTATATGACTGCCATCGATTGCACCAATCACAATAAGCATGCCAGCCTTTGCCCAAAACTCTTGTGTTATTTTATCTATATTATGAACTGTTGGCCAACAAATTATTTCTGATGAAATATCGAGCTCGACGACGGTCACAATTCACATCGGGCGATTCACCACCTCTCGTAAAAGTAAGTACGTCCATCCACGATTATTCACAATGGTACAGTCTCTTCCATAATGAAATAGCATAAAGCATGAATTATACTTAGAAAATAACGATGTAATGATGACCTCCCTATTCCAAACTATATTTCCATAGACCTGCTCAAGAATGATTATATATATACAAAACATGTAATAAAATAGATTATTATATTTACATACCTCTTTATTGATATAAATTTATATTACCTATATGAGTCTGGAGTTGCTAATACTCATAGATATATCAAAATTTGTGTACAAAGGGTAATCTACCTTCTCCAGCTCTAGCTATGAATGGAGCTAATCTATTTTCTAATTCATTAGTGGTTGCTGCTGTTATTCTAAAGTGTGATTTAAATTGATATAATGTACATCTATATACAGGTACAACTTCATTCAGAAAACCTACTAACCTAGGTGGAACATGTAAACACTCGCGTACACAACATTTTCTTTCAATGAGTAATAGGAAGATCATTTCTTCATCATCGTCTACATCTTCTTCTACAATAACAGATGTACTATGAAAAAGAGACAGTACTAAACTCAATGAAATATTTTGTCTTGCCATTTCGTCGTGTCATGTATCGACTTTTATTAACTAATAATGAATTCAACTGGATACTGCTGTGCCATTACGTGGCACTACTATGTCATTAGTGTGGTACAGCTACTCATTGTCAGTGGAACGTATGTATGTACCATGGAAACTTATGCGACCTGCTTCGCCGCTCCGCAATCAGATGATCGGCGATCACCACAACCAATATCACGAGATGCAATCTTTCCGACGTTGTGGACTCGGGCGAACTCGATGACGGTCACAATTCACATCAGGCGATTCACCACCTCTCGCAAAAGCGTAGGTACATCCATCCATGATTATTCACAATCTCTTCCGTAAAAAAAATAAATCGGGCGGGAATGTCTCCGCATGCCGTGACATTCCCGCCCAATTTATCTTTTTCTCGCCTTGTAATGACGGTCCGCACAATTTTATTTTTCTAGTTTTAAGGCTTTCGTGGCCATTGATATCGTTAACCGAGAGGGTTTCCGGATGGATGCCACGTGCGTGTTGGGCACTTTGCCGACGTTTCGCAAACATTGCAGCTTGCATCATCAGGGCTAGGAGCTCCGATTCAGAATCGGAGCTCCTAGCCCTGATGATGCAAGCTGCAATGTTTGCGAAACGTCGGCAAAGTGCCCAACACGCACGTGGCATCCATCCGGAAACCCTCTCGGTTAACAATTTTATTTTTCTTTAAGTATACTCGATGTGTTCCAAAACACAGATCACTTTCGTTTCCTCATGCACTTCGGGTATTTTACTCTCTGGGTTTGTTCGCGTCGCAATACCCCAATATGCTCCTACTCACTCCAATACGCTTCAATCTATAGTATACGTAACGTAATACTATAGTTTGGAGCGTATTGGAGCGAGTAGAAGCACAGATTAATAGACAGATAGCCAATAGTCCCTGTTAAGGCGAGAACAGCACTTCTCACTGGTTTCAGCGCCATACGGTAGTTTTCGTAGCGGCCAATACAGAAACTACGTTTCTAAGATAAAGCAGATCAGGTTTTCGAACGAAGTTGCCTCTCCCGGTTTGAGTCCGGACTAGGTATATCCGATTTTATCGATAAATTTCGCCCCTGGTTTGAATCTGGGCTAAAGATTTCGCCCCTGGTTTGAGTCCGGACTAAGTATATCCGATTTTAACCACATATTTCGTCCTTGGTTTGAGTCCGGGCTAAAGATTTCGCCCCTAGATTCGAGTCCATGCTAATTAATTACGAGACGAGAGAGAGAGAGAGAGAGAGAGCGAGAGAGAGGTGAGAGATTTACAACCTTCTCCTTCGCACGCCGTACATCGGTAGCAAATATTTCAAGTGATCGGAGTCGAGAAACCGATTTTCTTTTCCTCTAGTTCAAGATTTTTGTTGTGTTAATAATTAATTAAATAATTTGTTAATAATTAATTAAATAATAAAGAAATTTAAACTTTTGTGGAAATTGACAATTTGTTATTAATTTAAGATTTTATTAATCTAACTCTTTTATTAAAATTATTACATGTATGACTTTTCAACCTGTAATTTAGATCCTTTTTAAGTGACTATTTATTACAGCAAATTGAATCAGTAAATAAATGTAGCAATATATACATACATACATACATACATACATATATAATATACATATTTCATGAATATATGTATGTATGTATGTATGTATGTATGTATGTATATATTGCTACATTTATTTACTGATTCAATTTGCTGTAATAAATAGTCACTTAAAAAGGATCTAAATTACAGGTTGAAAAGTCATACATGTAATAATTTTAATAAAAGAGTTAGATCAATAAAATCTTAAATTAATAACAAATTGCCAATTTCCACAAAAGTTTAAATTTCTTTATTATTTAATTAATTATTAACAAATTATTTAATTAATTATTAACACAACAAAAATCTTGAACTAGAGGAAAAGAAAATCGGTTTCTCGACTCCGATCACTTGAAATATTTGCTACCGATGTACGGCGTGCGAAGGAGAAGGTTGTAAATCTCTCATCTCTCTCTCTCTCTCTCTCGTCTCGTAATTAATTAGCATGGACTCGAACCTAGGGGCGAAATCTTTAGCTCGGACTCAAACCAGGGGCGAAATGTGTGGATAAAATCGGATATACTTAGTCCGGACTCAAACCAAGGGCGAAATCTTTAGCCCGGACTCAAACCAAGGACGAAATATGTGGGTAAAATCGGATATACTTAGTCCGGACTCAAACCAGGGGCGAAATCTTTAGCCCAGATTCAAACCAGGGGCGAAATGTGTCGATAAAATCGGATATACTTAGCCCGGACTCAAACCAGGGGCGAAATCTTTAGCCTGGACTCAAACCAGGGGCGAAACGAGTCGATAATCAAAGCAAAGACGAATGGTCTCGTTTTTACCCGGACCTTTGGCTATCTGGTAGGAGCATGTTGGGGCAAGCGACGCGAACAAACCTTCTATTACCGCTATTACCTTCCGTGTCCTCTAGCAACAGTTTTGGAACGTAACCTAGATATGCAAAGGTTACATTCCAAAACGTCTTATTTGACCCAGATAGCAAGTTTCCTTCATGTTGCGATCAATTTGATAAAAATTACATTGCCTGAGTTTCCATCTTTATTGAAGAAAGCGGCTTCCGCTTTTGCTTATGTTTTTGCCGGCAATGTATGTCAGAAACGATTGTGCGCAACCGGAGGGAAACAATTTCCTTCTTCTGTTTTATAAGTTAAGACAACCACACGACAATATGATAGAAACACTTTCCAAATAAAACCAAATTTGCTAGCAATCTGACAGCAATATAAAAGAAACTGTCAGTAAAAAGGGTTAATCTCTAACCTCAGCAAACATTAAATTGCATATAGTACAAATGTTAGTTACAAATGTAATTTCCCACTCAACAATGTAACTGTTATATAACGAGTGTGTTATATATAATAGTTACATATTGTTGAGTAGAAAATTACAACTAACATTTGTATTACATGTAACTTGGTGTTTGTTGGAACAATACTTATAATAACAGCTTATTATTATATATAAATAAAATTACAAAGCGGAACGAAACATATATTAAGGTACTTGAGCCGAATAAAGCCCAGTACTAAATAAGGCCCACTTTTAAATTTACCATTTAAAAAACGCTCTTTATGTTTAAAATATATGCTTACAAGATATGTCATAGAAAGTATAGATAAAGAGGGACTGGAGAATTAATACCGGTAGCAACACGTTTATTCAGTGCAACAAAAACTTGTAACAAACTGGATAAATCAGCCGTTTTTATAAAAATTTATTGTAAATTTAATAAGTATACATTACTTTATGGTTTATTACGACATATTATAATATTATTCAACTTTCTAACTATAATATAGAAAAAAACAAATATATACAGGGTATCCCAGACCACCCGTCTCACCCGATTTTTTCGTAAACGCGACATTTTAAAGAAAAATGTTTCAGACAAAAGTTTTGTGACTTTGAGGGGGACATAAGATGGTGTCATTGGTTTGACCTTGAAAAATTATTTGAAAGTCACATGAAAGTCACCTCAATTTTTTTAAATGGCATCCCCTATTTTTTATTGCATATTCTTGTAGCTTATCTCGAGACCTTTCCAAAACACTATAAATAAATGTTTTTTCGTTAAATATTTTCCGAGTTATAAGGCTTAAAATAATTTCTTAATTTTACATAAACTATAAAATATCTCGTAAAATATTCACTTTTCGATTATCTTACCTCAATACTTTTATGCACAGATTAATGAGAGAAATCAATTGGTGTAAAGAAAACACATAGTTGTTTTTAAGAAAAAATGTGCAATTTGTAATTAACAATTACATATATTTTCTTAAAAATAACTATGTGTTTTCTTTACACCAATTGATTCCTCTCATTATTCTGTGCATAAAAGTATTGAGGTAAGGTCATCGAAAAGTGAATATTTTACAAGATATTTTATAGTTTATGTAAAATTAAGAAATTATTTCAAGCCTTATAACTCGGAAAATATTTAACGAAAAAACATTTATTTATAGTGTTTTGGAAAGATCTCGAGATAAGCTACAAGAATATGCAATAAAAAATAGGGGATGCTATTTAAAAAAATTGAGGTGACTTTCATGTGACTTTCAAATAATTCTTCAAGGTCAAACCAATGACACCATCTTATGCCCCCCTCGAAGTCACAAAACTTTTGTCTGAAACATTTTTCTTTAAAATGTCGCGTTTACAAAAAAATCGAGTGAGACGGATGGTCTGGGACACCCTGTATATAAAAACAAGTGCGTGACAATATATATTTGTTCTACTTTGTAAATTTATTTTATAAGAGTACTCGGACTATTAAGAAAATTAAATGGCGAATAGAATAAATAAATGTTTCATTTATTTCAACACTAATTATGAGTTCTATCATGAAAATATATACGTGTACATTATATATATTTCATCATTCTACAAATCTGAAATATACTGTATAATCTATTTAATGAACAGAACATTTAATAAAAATTCTACAGCTTTACAGGAATACTGTGTCAAACTTTTGTCACTGAGCGTAAACTTATTAATTTAACTTATTAGAGTATCAAATGTTTATCGTCAGTTGAAGTAAACAAAATAAAAACATAGACACGTACAGAAACGTATAAACTAAAACCTATTTACAGTGATATAAAGTTTATCTCTATAGGTATATAAAAATAATGACTTTTAGAGGATAGATGGAGAAGTGGAGAAAGGTGGAGCGGTGAGGAGAGGAGAGAATTATTATTCTTTATCAAGATTTGACGATGAAGAGTTATTGCTATCATTGCTTGAGTCCTCCATTTCGCGATGATTATTACCGTTTCGTAGTAACCTATTGGCTTGCAAATCATGATTAGCATCTTCGTTGTACAATGCATTTGCAGCTACTTCTAACTTTCGTCGGTTTCCTGGTAATCCTGGATGTCTACCCCTGGAATTTATAATTCGTTGTTTGGCTATTTTTAACGACCCGACAACCTCTCTTTGAAATTCTTCTCTCGTTGGCTTCGGATAATATCGATTCGTCGCTACGGCTTCTTTAAAAAGAAAATAAATGCACAAAATTGTAACAAATTTTCGATTAGTTAAACAATTAATATTATATAATATTGAGAATGGAATAAGAAATGTTTACTTACGATAAATCGCTTGGGATAAAACTGTACTGTAAAAGGGAAATTTTGTATCCTTTTTTCCCCACCATGTAAATTTGTCCGCCAATTCAGTTGTTAACGCTTCTTTTATACACTGATGGACGCTGTCTTTCAGTGTAATACAGTTTAAAAACTTGAAATAATGAACCTACCCAAAAAAATACAAATTGTAATAAAATATGTAATCTGTAAAAATATATTTTAATACTTCATTGTGTATATTAAAATAAATTGACAAAATATTTACGACATCCTGGTAGACGGCGGTATCTTTCTGAAACATTTGTATTGCTTCTATTGTAGAGAAAGGCAGAAGTAGCGGTTTCATTGGCATTGCATTTAAAACGTTTAACTCTATTTTACGTTCAATAGTATTCAATCGTTCATTAATTGATCTGAAATCAATTAATTAAACATTATAATCGTTAATATATATTTCAAGTTTTCATGTGCCAATGTGTGCGTGTGTGTGCACGTGCGTGTGCGAATGTGCGTGTGTGTGTCAATATATATACAAGGTGTTTCCTAAAAAGCGCCCACCAATTATATAGTGTTATTTCTTGCTAAAAACTGAGTCGAAAAGTCCTGAATCATTTTCTTCCATAATGCTTAATAATAAAGCAGTAATTATATAATAAAGCTAATCCAATCAGCGCCGTCCTTTAAACAGACATATGTTGGTGAACCGCTCGCCTGGTAGTGTACACTGGCGGACATCGATTTGTTCCGTGACCCCTTTCCGCGGGGCAAGGGGAATATGGAGAAGATGGAGAATATCCGTGGCGCCACCCAGCGGCGGCCCTGTTTTACCGCTCCTGATTTGTCATATCCATATTCCCCTTGCCCCGCGGAAAGGGGTCACGGAACAAATCGATGTCCGCCAGTGTACGTGAGCACTCGCCGCTACGTTGCTAGTTGCCTCTGCAACTTCACCGTATGTCTGTTTAAAGGACGGCGCTGATTGGATTAGGTTTACTCAATAATTACTGCTTTATTAAGCATTATAGAAAAAAATGGTTCAGGACTTTTCGACTCAGTTTTTAGCAAGGAATAACACTATAATTGGTGGGCGCTTTTTAAAAAACACCCTGCATATATGTCTTCTACGTCATGAAATCATTCATTGCATTAAAGAGAATAAATTCGAATATGCAATATCCATGTTTATTTGTCATTTTATATTTTGATTACTTACTGTATTTCATGTTTTACTTCGTTGAGTAAATCATATAATTGAACATTTTGTCCTATTGCTGGTGCTGTAATATTTGGAAGTATTTGAGGCGGTAGAGTCTGTCGTGAAATAACTGATGGTGCTGTAGTATTTGAAAGTTGTATTTGGGATGGTTCAATCGGTCGTGGAATAATTGATGGTGGAATAGTAACTAATTCTTGAATATCATTTGAGTCAGTACGTGGAAGTAATCGATCATTTTTAAATGTATACATTTCATTATGTGGTCCTGAATTTTCCATAGTTGTGTGTGTAATGTGAGTTTCGGATGCAGTTTTACAAGCTTCGCGGATGAATATACGTTCCAAACTATTTTCGTAAGGGTCCAATAATTGTTGCATATTTTCCTTCTGTATATAGCATGAATTATCGATTGTAACATTTTTTGGTTGCATATTTTCATAATTTTGCATATTTTGTTGCACATTATATATATCTTGATTGTAAAACTTCGGTCCATTAAGTGGTATTGGAGTATATGATAATTTATTCTTTTTCTGATTGTATGTAATTTGCAGAGCATCTCCAGAAGTATAAATACGATCCTCAATTATACGTGGTTTTGTAATGATAGCATTTCCATTAACATTATAAGTTGACGCACATGTATTGTGTAACTTTAACTTATCAGAAATATTTTGTATACTTTGAAACACTTTCTTCTTAGTCTTTATTTCATCAAGAGGTTTAGGTTTTTTCTTTTTTATTTTGTCTTCACTTGAAGTAGTTTTATATCTACGTGGCTTATTCGCTAATCTTTTTGGTCTGTCCGTAGATCTGAAAATAATTGAAAACACTTAAATGTAAAATGTAAAAAAGATGAATAAATATATTTAAAGTTAATCCACAGTTTAAAAAAAATTAAATCACTCATGTTTTAGTACAAATAGTTCCTAAATATAAAAACCCATTACTCCGTCAAAAAATCATCTTATGAGTATGCAAAGAAAACGGAGAAAGATTAGAAAAAAGCTTTTTCTGTTCAATGCTCCATATATTCTATTTTTATTGCATAGTTACTAAAACATCTTTACTCAAATCTCAATTCTCAAGAAGGTCCAGTAATGCAATATTTGTATGTCTCAATTTTATTTAAGCACAGCATTGCCATATTTTCAAAATGTAAGTTAAACAACAATAATTAATACATTTTTGACCACGTATTACTAAATAGTAAGAAATAAACTTCAATTTGCCTCTTAACGAAAGTTTATTTCTTACTATTTAGTAATACGCGGTCAAAAATGTATTAATTGTTGTTGTTTAACATACGTGCCAATAATAAAGACGTTCTTACAATATGTACTTGTTATTGCGATAAATATTATCACATGCCTCGGTAGTCGAATTGGTATGACACCCGCACGGAATGGGGGAGTTCCAGGTTCGAATCCTGGCTGAGGTAATATTTTTCGCAATAAATTATTTATATGTGGGGGATGGGGGGTTCTTATTAACACTAACATTTAGAATCAGGTTGATTTTATGTTGGTGATTTGCGTTTCAAGTTCGACTGTGTCGACATCTTAATCTATTTAATCTATTTAATCTATTTAATTGTGTACTGCGATTGCGCAGATCATTGATTGGCAAAAAGATCCAGGCTCGACCGTTAAGAGGCAAATTGAAGTTTATTTCTTATTATTCAAAATGTAAGTTTTTACTAGTAGTAGACAACATGCAGAACGAGATACTTGTTACACAAAAATAACAAAAGAGCAATAAATCATGCTTAAAATTTGAAAATTTACAATAATATTTTGGAGCAAAAAGCATATTTCCATTATTTTCGATTCTAAAATGCGTTCCTCATTTGCATAATACACACACATTTCTCTTGCATGCAGTGTAAAATTATGTTTCTTACAGTTACTAACCGTTTATCGTTTGATGTAAAAATGTTATCCGTATAAGTTTTGGTGATAGAAATTTATATAATCACCAATACAAACACTTTTGAAAGCAATTCAGTTACACTTTATTTTTAAAAATATGTTATTATTGCATAACTGCAACGACAAACTTATCTTTGATTAAATCATATTGCATTACTTCATCGTTAGAGAGACAGGTCCAATAAGGCATTTTATAACATTTAGATTTTATACTTTCTAAAGGAACAATGTCATAATCATTAGATAACTCAGAACACTTATAAATACCAACTAATGATGAACCAATTCCAGTAGAATAAAAATCTTCTTTTTGAAGAAATTTTTTTACAATAATATAATAATTATTTCCTCTACGTAAAATATTCTGTACACAACATACAGTTGAATCTGACAAAATACAGCAGTCGTCACGCAAACAACAACCAATGGTCATATGTGAAATTTGTAAAAACTTGTATTGAGTAACAGTTTCAAAAGCATTGTTAGCATTTAATAATGGCCCTTGTTCATGTTTTTTCCATACTTTGATATAATCATTGGGTAATTTATTTTGTTGTCTGCAATATTCTTCTTCTGCACGCCTTGCAGCGACTTGCTGCAAGGAAAGATGTGGTTTTCGACACATTTTCCTAAAAGCCATCATATTGTTCTCGTATGGAAATAATGAGTAACTATCGCAAGGGCCAAATCGGTGTACATCTTCAATTAAATGAAGAATGCCATGTATATTATACGACAAAAACGTTGGTCCATAAATGTCTTCAGAAAGTAAGACAAATTGTTTTATACCCATTTCGCAAAAAATAAGATTATTATTCGAGTTATAAATACTAGATACTAAAATACGCATAGAAACATGAAAAAGTAAAAAATGATAATAAATATAATCTTTTACAACGTCTTTAAAACAAACTACTCCGACATATAACAATATTTGACGCCATTGAGTAGCTTTGAATTGATCACAGCCATCAAGCGATTCGATGCGTCGTGCAAATTCGCGTGGACAGTACTTCGACAAAAACTTTAATCTAGTTGAAATTACTTTCATTTCAACACCTGATAGTTTTGTGTTTTTTGTATAAGAACCACGTAACCACGTCAAAAGTAATTTTTTCATTATTCCCAAGTAACACATATGCATAGAATCGAAGATAACATTAGTAACCAAATTAAACGGTAATTGAGATAAAGGACTAGAACATATATGATGCTCATCATTAGTTTGTCGTATATAATCTTCATTTTTTTCGAGAAGTATGATTAATACCTTTAAGAACCATGTACTTTCCAATTGTTGATCCAGTTACTTTACATTTAGAGCATGGAGAAAAAGAACGGTGACTTTTATGCCCTAAAATGAAAGCTCTTGCTGGTGCATCTGCTATAAAGCATCGCAAGCGTATTGAGAATTTTTTATTTTTATAGACGATACCGCCCTCGTTAAAAATATCATGAAAATCTGAAACAACATACTTGAAAAAGTCTTCCGCGCTGTGCGGTTTTTTTGGACCTTTATACAATCCTACAATTTCTGGAGTAGATGTAATATTAGCAATTTTACACTGAATTGGCCAAATATCATTTCGACCACTCCGATGTAATTTAGCGCCATCCGTGCTAAAATCAATTTCGAGAACTTCAGGAATTGTACAAAAATCTACTTTTTCAAGGCTTCGGACTAAACATGTTTGTACCCCAATGTGTAAATATTCACCTGGTTCTATTTTATATAAAACTGGGGAACTGAGTGGTGTAGAAAGCAACGTTCGAATATCTTTAGGCAAAAATGTCAGGCAATGATGAGTTCTTAAAACATTTAAAATACGATTACTAAGAACGTGATTTGCATCAACCAGAACCGATGCTAAGTTTCTTTGAAAAGTGACTTCATCACATTTATTACAAAATTTTAATCCACTACCAAATAAATTTGGAGATTGACTATTAGATAAAGTCTGTACAACTGGTCCTAGTCTCTCTTCTTCGAAGTAATTTACATTTGAAACAATAAAATTGTCAGGGACGATAATATTTGTTGATCTGCTTTCTTGTGCAGCGTTCACATGTGTAATCAAACTAACATCTATCGAAAGTGATTGTGTAACGGTAACTGCTTTCTTTAATGCTTGTTTCTGACGTGCTATTCTCGATCTCTGTTGCCTTTTCGATACCGCATGAAGAGGCTTGTAGAAGCGCGATTTTTCAGTGTACATTTGTAAACGCTTCATTGTTGAATAATTACATTTGTAGATGAACTGCGAATCTTATAAAACAATTAAGATATTCAATTAATTTCTTTAAACAATTCAACAATATTCTGAATTGATTAAATTAATTAAATTAGACACCAAATATTATTATCCGAACATTCATAAAGTTATTTAATATTATTATTTTTGGATGTGTCTAATTTAATTAATTTCTATTGCATATGATTATCTCAACAGATCTTTTTCATGTTTATATGTATTTAAAAAATTTCTAAGACATTCATAAATTTTCAGAATTTTTATTACGAAAGTCTCTGGACAAATCAAATTATTTAATTTTCCTGGGAACATTGTATTAGCGTTTTATCTTGGAAATGCACTTGTACGATGTTTCTAAAATAGCAATTGAAAATCTACGTTGTCACTGTGGAAGTTTAAACATTGTTTTGGAAATACTACACGAATATAGTCCCAAGAAAAAAAGCAATATAAAATATTTTTAATAATAATTACAAAAGTTTCCTTCTAATTATTATGACATAATTTTTAATGTACAATTATTGAAACCGTAAAAAATTTTTTATTCTTAAATTTCTGTTTAAATGATTTGTCTGAAATATTTCGAAAGTAAACAATTCTGAAACATGCAGGAAAATTCAAAATTGAGAGAAATCTTAGGACAATCTCGGAATTCATATGACAATGACTACAAGTTTAAATTATTAGAATCTGCGAATCTGCGAACTTATAATTTTTAAAATAATTTTTAGAGCATATTGTCTAAAAATCTCTGATTTTGTTTTAAATTCTCTTATACAGTGCCCGCAAAAAGTTCCGGGCCACCTAAATAATTTTTGAATGGTTTGTAATATAAGATTGAAATTTATAGGGATACAATGGGATTACAAATTCTATTATTTAACCACAAAAACACCCTTCTCCACACCTCCGGGGGGCGGGGGAAGGAGGGGGCCAAAAAATCTTAAATGAAATGTGGGGTCGAGTGAGAGCTCGTTCGAAAGGGCTTTTCGAGACGAGAACAACGCGGGGTCGCCGAGGTCTCTACGATTTTTTTTCGCAGAGTTATGATTATTTAAACATTTCTATTGAGATTTTGCGATAGGGAGGGCCCACGGCGACAACAGAAGAAAGATAAAACTTCACGCGAGCACGCGTGTTCCTAAGTGTGTGTGTGTGTGTGTGTGTCACACAGACATAAGGACCCCGCGGTTCGTCACTTCCGCCGTATTTCATGACTCCAAACCTTCTCTGTTGTGTGTGTGTGTGTGTGTGTGTGTGTGTGTGTGTGTGTGTGTGTGTGTGTGTGTGTGTGTGTGTGTGTGCGCGCGCGTGTGCGCGTGTCCGGCCAACTAAGGCAAGACCGCTAGCGTGTCCGGCCAACTAAGGCAAGACTAGGATGGGAACACTGGTGTATGTGAAGGAATAAAAATACTAATTATTGTATCAAATGTTCAAATTGATGTCCTTCGACAACTTGGCAGTGTCCTAAGCGAACGTAAAACGTATCGATAACATTAGTTAAAAAATCGGGCGTAATTGAATTTGAAACGTTCACTATTTTTTCCCGCAACTCTTCTAAATTTTCGGACCTAGTCTCATAGACCTTTGTTTTTAAATACCCCCAGTAAAAAAAGTCTAATGGGGTCAGATCTGGTGATCTCGGTGGCCATTCTATTGTGCCTCTTCTACCAATCCATCGATCAGTAAAAACATTGTTGAGAATATTTCGAGCTTCCAGAGAAAAATGAGCCGGAGCCCCATCCTGCTGAAACCAAACATTGTGGAAAGCTTCTCCAGCAATATCCTCAATAGCCGGTATCACTTGGTTTCTTAGCAAATTGCAGTAATTTTGAGAATTTATGTTTCCTTCAATAAAAAATGGTCCTATAATACGATTAAGTATTATTCCGGCCCAAACGTTAACCTTCTGAGGATACTGCGTGTGACTGTCTCTCATCCAATGCGGATTTTCATTTGCCCAATATCTCATATTCTGTCGATTTACAGAACCGTTTAACTCAAATGTTGCTTCGTCAGAAAAACAGATCCAGTTGAAAAACTGATGATTATCAGCAAGTCGTGTCATCATTGTGTCGCAAAATTCAATTCTTCTGTCATAATCGTCTTCGGATAGCTCCTGGACTAGATGTATTTTGTAAGGATGATAGTGATGCTTTTTCAAAATTCGACGGACTGATGTTGCGCTAATATCATTTTCTTGAGCTGCTCTCGAGACCGATGTATGGGGATTATCGTTTACTGTTAGAAGAACATCTAAAGCTTTTTCGTCATTACTAGCATTTTTGGGTCTTCCAGATCTAGGCGCATCTTTAATTAAACCGGTTCTTTGGAAACGACCAACAGTTTTTTCAACAGTTGTCTAGACGTTGCAAACGTCCGAGAACGCTGTACGATCATTTAGGCCCTCATCGTCTATCTCATCGTCTATCTCATCGTCTATCTCATCGTCTATCTCATGGATGTCGCGAAAGACGGGTCCGTGGTTTCGAACACGCTTTCAACTGGCATTCGCATTGATGCATTTTTTGACAATAGAAATGTACTAAAAGTTGTTTGGTTTAAACTCAAATATCAATGTCGGTATGCCGACGACCTATGTATGATATGAAATGCAGTAGTTGATGCTTCCCTAGGGAGTTCTCGTTTGTAAATTCATTATTTCATGCGGTCGCTTGTAAATTTTCAAGAGCGCTTGTCTAATATCCTTTTTGTTTTAGTAATTTTCATTTTAGTACATTTTTGAAAATGCATTTAACTGATACGGAAAGGATCACTGTATTGATGATGAGAGGGTATGGCGACAGAATAAGGTCCTATCGAGAAGTAGCTGATTTATTCAATGCCACATATCCTGACCGTGATCCAATTTCAAAGACAACTGTTGAAAGAACTGTTGGTCGTTTCCAAAGAACCGGTTTAATTAAAGATGCGCCTAGAAGACCCAAAAATGCTAGTAATGACGAAAAAGCTTTAGATGTTCTTCTAACAGTAAACGATAATCCCCATACATCGGTCTCGAGAGCAGCTCAAGAAAATGATATTAGCGCAACATCAGTCCGTCGAATTTTGAAAAAGCATCACTATCATCCTTACAAAATACATCTAGTCCAGGAGCTATCCGAAGACGATTATGACAGAAGAATTGAATTTTGCGACACAATGATGACACGACTTGCTGATAATCATCAGTTTTTCAACTGGATCTGTTTTTCTGACGAAGCAACATTTGAGTTAAACGGTTCTGTAAATCGACAGAATATGAGATATTGGGCAAATGAAAATCCGCATTGGATGAGAGACAGTCACACGCAGTATCCTCAGAAGGTTAACGTTTGGGCCGGAATAATACTTAATCATATTATAGGACCATTTTTTATTGAAGGAAACATAAATTCTCAAAATTACTGCAATTTGCTAAGAAACCAAGTAATACCGGCTATTGAGGATATTGCTGGAGAAGCTTTCCACAATGTTTGGTTTCAGCAGGATGGGGCTCCGGCTCATTTTTCTCTGGAAGCTCGAAATATTCTCAACAATGTTTTTACTGATCGATGGATTGGTAGAAGAGGCACAATAGAATGGCCACCGAGATCACCAGATCTGACCCCATTAGACTTTTTTTACTGGGGGTATTTAAAAACAAAGGTCTATGAGACTAGGTCCGAAAATTTAGAAGAGTTGCGGGAAAAAATAGTGAACGTTTCAAATTCAATTACGCCCGATTTTTTAACTAATGTTATCGATACGTTTTACGTTCGCTTAGGACACTGCCAAGTTGTCGAAGGACATCAATTTGAACATTTGATACAATAATTAGTATTTTTATTCCTTCACATACACCAGTGTTCCCATCCTAGTCTTGCCTTAGTTGGCCGGACACGCTAGCGGTCTTGCCTTAGTTGGCCGGACACGCGCACACGCGCGCACACACACACACACACACACACACACACACAACAGAGAAGGTTTGGAGTCATGAAATACGGCGGAAGTGACGAACCGCGGGGTCCTTATGTCTGTGTGACACACACACACACACACACTTAGGAACACGCGTGCTCGCGTGAAGTTTTATCTTTCTTCTGTTGTCGCCGTGGGCCCTCCCTATCGCAAAATCTCAATAGAAATGTTTAAATAATCATAACTCTGCGAAAAAAAATCGTAGAGACCTCGGCGACCCCGCGTTGTTCTCGTCTCGAAAAGCCCTTTCGAACGAGCTCTCACTCGACCCCACATTTCATTTAAGATTTTTTGGCCCCCTCCTTCCCCCGCCCCCCGGAGGTGTGGAGAAGGGTGTTTTTGTGGTTAAATAATAGAATTTGTAATCCCATTGTATCCCTATAAATTTCAATCTTATATTACAAACCATTCAAAAATTATTTAGGTGGCCCGGAACTTTTGGCGGGCACTGTATATCTTCAAAACTATAATAGACAATTATATGACATCTTATAAATAAGTTGACTTATTGATTATTGACACATTTCAGGAATAATTGTATGTATTAAAAGTTTTTGCGTAATACGTTTTTGTAAGAAATATTATTCTAAATATAAAATTAATTGGGGAAATTTGGAATTGCAAATTTTCACCCTACAAGAATCGATAGTTAGTCAACAATACATAACATTTTCGATGAATAAAGAATAAAATATGTTGATAGAAATATATATTATAATAAATGGATGAGTCTCAAATTGCGCATGCAACGATTGGTACGTCATTGCATTTGTTAGATTCAGAAAAAGATGTCATGACTTTAAAAAATTTGATGCGCAATTCACAACAATTCGGAAGGGACCACCTAATTTCAAAAAATGTCTGATGTATTAATTATATCTATGATTTCCGATATTGCGTTCCGACATTTTATCATAATATAAGCCACGAACATAATGTATACGATATACTTACTGCTGCGACGACATGGTACAATAAATAATTTTTCCTTCGGAACAATTGATTATTATGTATAACTCTCATGTAATGTGGCGTAAGACACTACAGCGATGTGTTTGCGGTGGCCCTTACGCGTCAGAGCTATGTAGGGATGGGCGATGTTTATCGATTAATCGAAATAACCGATAGTTTTTTTTTCATTTTCCGATGTTTTTAGTCGATTTTATTTACGTTCGATTAATCGATTAAATTTTTTTTTCTTAACATTGGCAAAAACATCGACAAACTAAAATTGCTGTTTATGCTTTTCTAGAGAGGTATTCATGATCAATCTTATATTTAATATTGTCTTAAATTTATCTTCAGATGTTCTACAACTCATTTCATTGGTTACGAAGCATCTGAAAATAAACTTGAGACAGTTTAAATACAAGATCTGACTATGAATATCGCCGATCTTAAGCCGTTTTTTGAAGTAACTATAATTCTCAGTGGAAAATTGACAAATCACTGCTCGAGGAACTAGAAACTCTCTAGATCGATTAATCACGTTTGAGCAGTCTAATGAGTCCTTTTTAACAATCCTTTTTTATTCAGTCGAAGATGCGATTCGTCTTCTACTATCCCTGGGTTATTGTCAGTGCATATGCAGGCAGGCCCAAAAACAAAAGAGAGCACCTCGTCTCTAATGCCTCTCGTGCAGACAGGACGCGGCAACGCTTACCGCGCGGCGAAAGTTCTCGCGATAGGCAATCAATGCGCCACTTTCCGTAAGAACTGGAAAGTTAAAATAAGATAGAGATAAAGATAAAAATTGATAACAAAAAGAAAAAACGGACTTATATTGCACTCCAAGTGCCGCGAATATATGATTGTATTTTATCAATATATCCATCATGATGTATCGTTGCTCATCTTTTTTATCATATTATACCTGTGTAACAATAATGTCGTTATTACAAAATTACGGAATAAATCTATTCCGTAATTTGGAACGCAATGGCTGCGTTCCGTTTCACGCATGATGCGCGCATGATCTATAGTATACGTAACGTGTACTATAGATAAATGCGCGCATATGTGTGAAACGGAACGCACCCAATGTCGACGCGCTGGGCTTGCTGAGGCGGACAATACATCCAGTTCAATTTGCTATTAAAAAAGAATTAACTTTTCTTAACAAAATGAAATGCGATTAATCGAAAACTCGATTTTTATTTCAGTAAATAATCGATACCCATTCGATTTTTTTTCGTTTAATCGATGTTTGAAACATCGATCTTTTTTTAAACATCGCCCATCCCTAGAGCTATGCATGGCTACGCGGCCCAGCGCTCGGCAATTGATAGGTAGCGCGTAGTGAGGGGAAGGATAGCATGCCCGGCCGCCAATGGCTGCGTTCCGTTTCACGCATGATGCGCGCATGATCTATAGTATACGTAACGTGTACTATAGATAAATGCGCGCATATGTGTGAAACGGAACGCACCCAATGTCGACGCGCTGGGCTTGCTGAGGCGGACAAACACGTTTCTCTCCACGCGTTTTTATTCGTTCAAATTTAATATTTTATAACTCAAAAATTATTGCGAATATCGCAAAATGATACATAAGACATTTCGATTTATCTTAATCCCTTCTACCTCCTCACGAGAGATATAGATGTTAACACACGTTTCCCTATATTTAGCGGAAATATTATAATAAAGAATTATCGAAAACTATTTATAACAAGTTATTAGAAATTTTATGCTAATAAGTTCCGTACACTATTGTCCTTCAGTTGCCTGAGAAACAGTTTCATTCCTGTTGCCTTCAGATAGTCTTATACAAAGGGATTAGCGTCTTCGATATAACAACGTGATTGCAACCGAAGGAAAACTTGTAATTAGCAACTATTTCTCTTTTTGTGCAAAGAATGCATTGCTATCTGGGGAGGAAAATTTTACTCAATACTCTATAGCTCACGTCACATATACTATAGAAATTGAGTAAAATTTTCCTCAAATAAGATGTTTTAGAATGCAACCAAAGTACCGCAATCTATAAAGGCTGATTTACGCAGGCCGTAACTGGTAATTTATGCCGTAAACTGTAAGAAACGGACCAATTATATTCGATTATTCTTCTCATACTCAACTGTGATTGGTCAATTTCTTACAGTTTACGGCATAAATTACCAGTTACGGCCTGCATAAATCAGCCTTCAAGGTCGTGGCACATAAAATACTTAGGGTACGTTCCAAAACCTTACCCGGGTGCACTATAAGCCCGAATCTATAATAAGTGTAGTAAGCTTTAAGCCGTAAGAAACTGACCAATCACAGTCTTATTCTCCACATATTACACTGTGATTGGTTAATTTCTCACAGCTTAAGGCTTACTACCCCTATTGTAGACCTGGGCTAATACTAGAAGTACTATAGCATACGTAACATATACTATAATTTCTAATGTTATAGTTACCCGGGTAAAGTTTTGGAACGTACCCTTAATCAGTAAGCAGTAGAACTTAAGCAAATTGACTTGCAGTACTACTCAAGCAGTATTGGCCGTGATTGGTCGATTTGCTTAAGTTCTACTGCTTACTGATTAAGTTCTTTTAAGGCCTGTTTACAATGGCAGTAAGCAGTAGAGAGTAAGGAGTAAGAAGTAAGATTTGACAAATTAAAAACCGGCAGTAATGAAAATGGGCAAATCCCATTTCGTACTCCTTACTTTCTACTGCTTACTGCCATTGTAGACGGGCCTTTATGTGCCCTTAAGGCCGGTATTCATAGTCGGGTCTTAAATCTAAGATCGTCTTAAGTTTATCTTTAGATGCTGTACGAATCAGTTCATTGGCTTGGAGTATCTGAAGATAAACTTAAGACGGTCTTAATTATAAGACCCGACTATGAATACCGGCCTAAGACTCAATGTATAAGGAATTGGAGCCAAAATGACGAAGTGTGCATAATGCACACTTTGGTAACATATGTACACATTAAATGCACTTTCCTAACTTGAGATGTTGTATTAAATCTAAAAAGCTTTCGTAACAAAAATAAACGACATCGAAAAACATGCCAAGTTGTTGTGTGGAGGGCTGCAAAAATTGAGACGAAAAAGGCGGTTTAGTTTATTTTACATCCCAACACGAGAATAACAACGAAAGACGCGAAGAATGGTTGAAATTAATTGGCAAAAATACATTGTTAGTAAGGGCAAAAACTTTAAATATTGCGAACGTTATTTTAATTCTCTTGTAACTAATTTAAATAATAGCTAAGTTTTTTCACTAAACTTAGATAATATAAGGAAAATATTTTAATATTTCCAATTATGGATATATACAACATTATATATAAGTGTGAATTATTATTTAGGAAAAATAAAACTAAATTAATTTCAAATAACTTACAAATTACACAGTTTGTGCAAATGTTTGTACAATGTTGTCTTACAAGTTTTATTTCATCGTGCCACAACATTATTTATAAACTTATAAAAACGTTTATTATAGCACGAATTTACTTTTCCGTAAAAAAGGAAACTATTAATGTTATAAAAATTGCTAACAATAGTAGAAGCATTGCTAGGAAAGCATACGTAAGTAATAACAAGCATAAAAATATATAATTTACGGTTTTTCTTTTTATTCACAAAATATATCCGTATAAAAAATATATAATTTGAATGAGCCGCGTGTTGGAACTAAAATGGCGGATAATTGCGGTACTTTGTATATCTAGTGACTTTAATAGGACTAGTTGCAGGTATATAGGCCGGTATTCATAATCGGATCTTATAATTAAGACGGTCTTAAATTCATCTTCAGATACTCCGTAGCCAATGAACTGATTCGTACAGCATCTAAAGATAAACTTAAGACGATCTTAAATATAAGATCCGACTATGAATACCGGCCATAGAAGTGTTTTACTTCTTTGTTTGTCCGTGGCCTTCTTGTAGCGTTGCTAGATGTTTGCTAAACTCCTGAGCTCACGCTAGCAGTCCATACTTAAGCCCGCGGCACACGATGCTTGTTTGTCTGCTGGATTGCTAACTGGTGACTCTGCTGGCTAATCTGTTGCATCCTGATTGGTACAATGAGCAAGCACAAATCCACGCGAGAAAAATAGCACCTGACCTATCACGGAAATCCAGCAGACCAATCAGCAAGTAATCCAGCAGGCAAAAAGCATCGTGTGCCGCGGGCTTTATATAGGGTCTGTTCTTTTCAGCTGCACTGCTGAACTAGTGCAATAAGTTAGAGTGAAAAAATATATATATGGGTCTGTTCTTTTCAGCTGCACTGCTGAACTAGTGCAATAAGTTAGCCGGCGTCTACAATGAAATTTTAAGCCTTAAGCCATAAGAAATTAACCAATCATATTCGCTTATTCTTCTCAAATTGAACTGTGATTGGTCAATTTCTTACAGCTTGAGGCTTAAAATCTCATTGTAGACGACGGCTTAGAGTGAAAAAATATATATATGTCTCATTCTAACTTATAGCGTTTTTCACTGAGAGAACAGGTGTGCACTGAGTGCGCACTCGTCTTGGGCAACGTGTTTCACTGGGGATTTCGGTGCGCATTAAAACGGTGCGTTCTGTTTTACTGGAAAGTCTAGTGCTGAGTTTTCGCACTTTAGTGCAAGAATTCGGCACGAGCTCTGAGGCCGGTATTCATAGTCGGATCTTAAATTTAAGATCGTCTTAAGTTTATCTTTAGATGCTGTACGAATCAGTTCATTGGCTACAGAGTATCTGAAGATAAACTTAAGACGGTCTTAATTATAAGACCCGACTATGAATACCGATCTGAGAGACGGTGCCAGTTCAGTGCAATATGGTTGTGGAAGATCCACGATTAATATTTGAACTTTAATATTTTCTTATGTACATTGTGAAATGATATGTATTTCACAAGCTGGAATACAAGAGAATACACAAAAATTAATCGTAAAAAACACTATAGGTCGTTCCAGATACTCGAAATATTGTTTATACTCTAGTACATTTAATGTCACATACAGAATGAACTAAATAAAATTATTATTATATTTTCAAACTGTACAAAGAAAAGAAATTAAAATGTTCTTTACTCTGGATTGTTTTCGTGAAATGAAATTCTCATCAACATTTTTTTTGAACAACCTCAAAAACCAGAATCGGATATATGTATGTATATACTTACTCTTAATTTATCATATAAATCTTGTTCACTTGGATCGAGAGTTAAGCTTAATATGTCATCATTGACCTTAAAATTAATAGTAAATCCTTCCATAATTAATTATTTAATTTATATTCAAAGCGATAAAATATGCACAGAACTGCACTGAGAGTAACAGACATGTTTAGCTGGAAATGTAAGAAATTCGCACTTTCAGTGCACTCGGACAGTGCCATCTAAACTCAACGAGTTTTCGGTGCGCACTCAGTGCTATCCAGTGAAAAACGCTATTATTCCACTAGTTCAGCAGTGCAGCTGAAAAGAACAGACCCTATGTCTCATTCCAAGTTATTGCACTAGTTCAGCAGTGCAGCTGAAAAGAACAGACCCATAGTCAAAGAAGCTGGTAGTCCATTTTCCTATGGTCAAAAGACACAATGGACCGACTCTGAATGAATGCTGCGACTCATTTAGTTGGTAAGCAGAATTTATAACAAACTTATATTTATTTCTAATAATATTTCTAATAATAACTAATATAGATATGATACTCGTACACTGCTAAGTTAGCTCGTTCGAAGTGTTCGAACGCGTATTTCACAAAACTTAGCCAAAGATCAAGACATGTATAACGCTGCTGTGCTGTTCTTAACACGTGTTCGTCCGATAAATCTTTTCGACATCTTATAAGAGATTATACAATGTGATACAAATTGATTTCAATGATCTTGTAGCGATAAGTCTTTATAGTATTGCATAAAAAGACAAGATGTGCTTTTTAAGAGTTTGCGAGAAAATCGAAATCCGGAGTGACTTGTAAGTAAATTGAACAAAGCATTTGATGGAAGAGGGTGATGCAGCGGCAGCGTGCCAGACTCCTAGCATTAATGTTACTGATTCAAGTTTTGATGAGTAAATTTTTTTTCAAAATACAATTTTTTACGATAAAATGAAATTATTACATAAAATAAATGTATATCACATGGATTAGGGATATTCGGAGAGGTACTTTTTTCCTGCTAAAAGTTTAATCGCGCATGTACATTCAACATCGAAAGATAACCCGCTTTTTTGATGTGGCAATGTTGGAGTAATGTTAGATATGTGATCTTACACATACACAATCGTAGTAGTTTAATGTACGTAAGCGGACATAAGCCATGAATTTTAATTACGGAAAAATTTTAATTGATAAAAGAGGAAAAAAGTTTGTATGTGAAGAAGAAAACGTGTGACCGAGACAGTTTTAATCAACAATTGCGTCAAACTGAAGAAGGAACGAAAAGACATAAAACATTTGGAGGACCCAATAGTTCTCACGGTTCTCACATTGAAGATAACCTTGAAATTGTTCACAGTTATTGCAAATGGACTAAGAATATTTTGTATACTTATATATGTAGAAATTACACCAGGTTTGTTTTTGTTAACTTCTACTATTATACATTTCGACACTTCGTTTTCAAACTTATCATCACTCGAACGTCCCTACAACATTGCCATATCTATTACATCAATAGGAAAAAATTCACATTTTTTAAAATTACAAATTAATTACTCTCCTAATTCAACTGGAACATTGATGTAATTTTTAAATATAAATTTCTTTATTCTTTCTATATTTTTTCAAATTTTTTTAACCATTTTTAATTGAAATATGAGAATTTTTAAGCTTTTGACCATAAGGGAATGTGTTATATATATTTTGTTATTCAATTATCTGGTTAATGAATCTCCTAAACTATCTAAGATTTCGAGAGAATTTTTTTAACGACTAAATTTCAGAATCAGAATCCACTTGATAGATAAGATAAATTTTAACTATTTTTGTCATTACTCCTAAATACCCTTAATAGGTTTTATTTATTTTAGATGCATTCTATTGTTTACATTATTATTTTATTTGTAAAATATCATATGTATCGAAAATATTTAAAATTTATAATAATTGTATCATTGAATTTTTTTCTTATAAAATTTTACATAAATTAATATCTGAGAAAACATTAAAATATTATTTCTTATTTAAAAATTTGTCGAAATTATAAGAACAAAATATTTGTAAAAATTTAGTTTTTAATATACTTAAATATATCATCTTTTTTTATATTCCATGTAAAAAGAAATTGCATTATTTGCAAGAAATTACATTATTTCGAAAAACTACTTCAAAAAAACTATTTAAAAAATAGTACTATTAGGAAAAGTTCTCTTTTTACATTGATTTTTCACTTGGTTTTACACATTTATCAATAAAAAATGGTTAAAAGGTATTTAAACTAACCATATAACAAAGAATCATTGTAATATATAGAAAATATATAACATTTTACTTCTTCTATGTAAAACTTTATTTTATTATCACATTATGACGCTGTATATTCGCTATATATTTGCTGTATATTATATTCGCTGTGTGATGGTGACCAAAATAGTTTGTACCCACTCTCTTAAAATCAATCAGTGTATTATGACTGAAAAGCAGTGAATAGTCACTGATGATAATAGTTATAAGTATACTACTGCAAATCAGTAAAATACTGCTGATTAAATCACTTCATTTTAATCACTGTTTCCATTAGTGATATCTTCTGCTGGAAATAATTGTTATGCACAGTAAAATCGGTAAAATTTATTATTTAAATTAGTAATGATTTATTTTATGTAATTATACATGCTACATTTATACACTAGCTCATAAAATTGACGTATAGGTAATTTCAGTCAAATTTTTACTTAAACCTTTTGAATGACCGTAATTCCATTAAAAAATTCGTATTTAATTCTTTTTTTTGCATTTTGAAGCTTAAAGTCTCTACTTTGAAACGCTATTAACAGAACTAGAATTGACCCTCTTTCGCTATCCTTCTAAATGTAAAGACGTGTAACGAAAAAAATTGTTGAGTTTGATACACTGTACAAGGTAAAATAAATTTTTTTCGCAATTTTTATTTGAAATTACCTAAAAATATGAACTTTTCTGAATAAATTAAAAAAATCAGATTCGTACGATTTTTTTTCGCGGAGTTACAAATGAATAAAACTTTTCAGACACCCTGTACATATTAATATGAGTAGACGATACAAAAGGATTGGTTTTTTCAGATAAAACTTTAAAACAAAAATGTTCTAAGAAATTAGAAAAGTTAAATAATGTTGTAGGATATGTAAGGCTCGTTCTACATTGAGTCACTACATAAGTAGTGTAGTAAGTTTTAAGCCAAGAAATTGACCAATCACAGTCGAATATGAAGAATAATTGAATGTGATTGGTCAGTTTCTTACGGGTTAAGACTTTCTACACTACTTACGACTCAATGTAAAACAGGCTTTATATTTAGAACATAATATACTTTAAATAATAAATCAAATGCTATAATTGACGAATTGATACTTGAAGTCAATGTAACATTGGTCGGTGTTCATAGTCAGGTCTTATATTTAAGATCGTCTTAAGTTTATCTTTAGATGCTGTACGAATCAGTTCATTGGCTATGGAGTATCTAAAGATGAACTTAAGACGGTATTAATTATAAGACTCGACTATGAATACCGACCATTGTGAGCTTAAACAAAATAAGTTAAATTTTGTCCTTTGATTAATATAATATAAGGTTGAATTGGACCTTATGCTTTCTTTCTTATTGCATGAATTTTAATCTTTATGTTACATCCTGCCTAAAATGAAAAAGAATAACTATATTTTGTGTTTCATAAGAGAGTATAAAAAAATTATTAATATGAAAATTTAAATGAATACTTAGCAAAACTTACAGGCTAAGTTTATATTAAAAAAGAATTTTGAAGAAATTTGGAAATGTTATAGCAGAATATACATCATTATAATCCTCTTTCCTTATATTTTCTTTATTAGTACTCTAAGTGATTTTATAATTTTGAAATTAAATTAAAAAATTAAAAGCTATGCATAGTCCAGTAATAATATTTATAAATTACAATGTAAAGCAATCAAATAAAAAATATTTACTTGCTTTGATGAACTTACACTTTTCCTTTTTCGTTTTCCCTTTCTCACAGAATTAGACACAAAAACTAATAGCGAATTCGGTCGCCTGCACTAGTGTACACTGAGTGTACACTGAGTACAAACGTTCCCAGTGCAACGCGTTCGATAGATGCCCTCTGTTGCGGTGCATGCACTCTTCGTATTCGATTATATTGCACTATTATGATACACATTTTATGTTGCATTCGATGAATATTGCATTACCTTAGTGTAGTACTGAATTTATATTTGGAAACACAAAGCAAACTGAACGAGTGCAAAGTTTATTGCACGGCCAATTTTGATAGTGTAAGGAATTTTACACTCATTCAGTTTGCTTTGTCCGAATATAAATTTGGTTGGTTCTTCAGCGAGAAGTGATTACAGCGGGATAATGGATTTTAAACGATATATGTTTTTGGAGGAAATATTAGAAAGTAGCACTAGCGACGAAGAAGAACTAGATTTTATGATAAATTGTATAAAGATAAGATATGATAATTGTATAAGAAGAAAGACCAAAGATAAAAGATTTTACTGATATTAATCATAACGTATCTTTTCTTGATATAAATCTTAGAGAAAGTCGTCTTCTTTCTCGTCTGAATTTTCTTCAGAGAATAAATTAACTTTATTTGTATTCATAACTTTATTTGTATTTATATTTCCTTTTTTTGCAGTTCAGTAAATTATTCTTAGTAGGTGAAATGTTTTTTGTCCAAAGACGATATTCACTAAAACTTCTTTTACTAATCGGATCATAGTAAAGTCCTTAAAATTGTAAAAAAGTAAGATAAATAATTCATTTATGATATACTTATACGTAGAAAAAAATAAATTATAAGAGGTCAGATAATTTTGGAAATTTCTTTACAACACTTTCAGCTATTTTGGTTTCTTTAATGGATAGCTAGGACAATTTTATAAAAAAAAATTTTAAATACTTTAATTGAATGCAAATTAATTTCAAAGAACACAAACAAAGCTTACTAGTTATTTCTGTGTGTTTGTACCAATTCGGAAGTTACTATTCTTACAAAGCTTCGTCTGTGACTTTCTGTAAATATGTCTTCTGCAGCTATCAAGACATTAGCACCTTGCGGATGATGTAAAGTATCTTACGAACAGTTTTAAACTGTTAAATTATATAAAATTTGTAATTTACATTTTTAATAATATTTAGAATATAAACTTTAATTCAGTTATCTGAACAAGAAAAGTATGTACCGAGAAACATTCTTTGGGTATTTCTTATTAGAAATCACAGTTATAAAGTAGTGTTGTTGCTGATAAATGATATTTCAATCTCAATTGTTGTCCAATTTTAAGAATTAATAATATTTGAAGACAAAATAATTTCTCCTTTTTCTGCAACAATTGTTCTTCTGTATTCAATAATTGCTCTACATGTTTACCAATCTAAAAAGAAAAATAATATATAGAAAAAATTATATAAAACAATACTTTAGCCAAAACAGACCTCAAAATAAGCTTGAAAGCAACCCTTAATAAATTAAAAAATTTTTTTGCTGGTCTTTTCTTTATTTTTAATTTAAATTCTTTTGAGCAAAAGAAAAGAAGAGATTCGATCTTTTCATCTGAAAATGAACAAAAATTATTCATAAAAATAATAGCTATAATAGTAAAAAATATTAATAATTATTCTTCATATTTTCCTTGCACAGGATATCAAAAGATCAACATAGATAAATATCAATATCGAGTTGTAATAAATAAAAAATAATTTAAGATTTTTTATTGAAAAATCTATTATAAATTCTAAGTTACTTACTAATATAAAATCAAATGCAATACATATGGAATATATAATATACGATTAGGCGATATAATGGAATAATTAAATCTAAGTTTGATATGTTAAAGACAAAGCTTACGTTTTTTGCTAAAATAAATAATGCGAATACCATTTTATAATAATGTTGTGATGGAGACTGACATAAAAATGGAAATTGGAAGTTGCTTCTGACCAGATAGACAATGGTTTGTAAACAAGTCTAACAAAGGGATGACCAGGATTGGCTTCCTCCGATTTGAATGAACTTGTAGTATGTTATTGTCCTACCTTCCCACTAATTACCGGTAAAACACTTTTTGATAACGCTCAAGTGTTGGCGAGAAAAATGGATTTAAAGTTTTTCGTGCTTGTTACATACCTATTTGTAAAAAAAGCTTTCAGCGATCGATCATAGTCAAGAACGTAAGGCGACTGACTACTGATTATTGCGGCGTACGTCGCAAGTTCGAGGTCTGTGATTTTTTTTTTATAAATTAATATTGTTATAACAATTGAAAAGAAATACACAGACCAATAGGTCACCCAAACGAGCCAAACCAAGAGATGTCTTTTAAATATTCAACAAAATATAACTAAGATTTATTCAAAATAGATACATATGTGTACGTTTCGACCTCACTGAGTTTTCTTCAGCACTTAACAAAAATTATTAAAATAAATTAACATAGAACCGTTGTTAAATAAATATAAAAATAAAAATAAAGTTAACATTAAAAACGCAATCATCTCGCAGTTTCAACAATAAGAACGGAACACGACAAGTTGGGGGTCAATAGTACATTCAAGACAACGATCTCCTAATAAAGATGTTAAAGTCTACATTATAAAACGTGTGGTACGAACTTATTACTTGTTTAATGGCGAGAATATGTTGGTCAAATGTTAGAAACATGCTGTCACTTTGCTCTTTACGTTGCAACCGTCGAACATTTGAGTCGGAAGTGTCTGGGAGATCGTATTCTAAATAGAAATGAACAAACGAAAAAAGATACGTAGTGTTGTACAATAGTGTTATAAAACGGAACGATAACATAGTGTTATAAAATCTTGTTATTAAAAGGAAAATTGAGTAGTGTTATAAAGTATAAAATAAGTGGCAATTAGTCGAATTACCTGTTAGCGCTTGACCCGAAAGCAAAACGTGTACTGGTATATTCGGACTGACAAAGTCGTGTTAGTGTGTTAACAGTTTAAACCAGCTCTAATCTCAAACGTACAGTGTGAAAACAATTCATAATATTTTCCGCTTATGGCGCTATTCGCAAAATGTTAGAAGAGGGGAGATACGACAAATCGTTTATGATATTAATGTACGCGCTATTTAATAGTTCGATATCCTTGTGGGAATTGATATGAGCATGGCTCTTGATATGAATCATTTCACTGATCAAAATCTTTTCTGTTAATTATACTCCACATCAAGAAAACCAACGTTCCCAACGAACCGAATCAAATTCGTGGTCAAATTCAATAATGTGCTCTGATATAACTGAGTGTCTGGATGGATCTAATATTATATTATATTTGCTCTTTAATCCGCGTAATTAATTTTCTCTTTGTTTCGCTAACACGACTTTGTTGGTCTGAATATATTATACCAGAACACGTTTTGCTTTCGGGTCCAGCGCTGACAGGTAATTTGACTAATTGCCACTTATTTTATACTTTATAACACTACTCAATTCTCCTTTTAATAACAAAATTTTATAACACTATGTTATTGTTCCGTTTTATAACACTATTGTACAACACTACGTATCTTTTTTCGTTTGTTCATTTTCTATTTAGAATACGATCTCCCAGACACTTCCGACTCAAACGTTTGACGGTTGCAACGCAAAGAGAAAAGCGACAGCATGTTTCTAACATTTGACCAACATATTCTCGCCATTAAACAAGTAATAAGTTCGTACCACATGTTTTATAATGTAGACTTTAACATCTTTATTAGGAGATCGTTGTCTTGAATGTACTATTGACCCCCAACTTGTCGTGTTCCGTTCTTATTGTTGAAACTGCGAGATGATTGCGTTTTTAATGTTAACTTTATTTTTATTTTTATATTTATTTAACAACGGTTCTATGTTAATTTATTTTAATAATTTTTGTTAAGTGCTGAAGAAGACTCAGTGAGGTCGAAACGTACACATATGTATCTATTTTGAATAAATCTTAGTTATATTTTGTTGAATATTTAAAAGACATCTCTTGGTTTGGCTCGATGACCTATTGGCCTGTGTATTTCTTTTTAATTATTATTATGTATATCGAGCGAAAAATCGCTCTTGGAGTTGGAAGATTCCAATGGATGTATTTTAAAATGTTTTTTTAGGGTAGAGGAATTATTTTCTTAAGTATTAATATTGTTATAGTTAGTGCAACATATTTTTAACATATAAATTATTTTCCAATAGATTTGTTTAACATATTGATAGATGTATTTAACATATTATATAAATGGAAAGGAAAGGGAAGAATTAATAAAAATAATTTGGTATATTACACATTATTTCACTTCATTTCATTTTTCCTTTATTCGCTCTTAGAGTTGGAAGATTCCAATGAATGTATTTTAAAATGTTCTTTTAGGGTAGAGGAAGCAGTTATTGTATACTGCCCTACTACCTGTGAACTTGTTTTCTTTGTACTTGTCCTTCGACAGTTTGAAGTTAGCCGTTAGATTCTTTCGAGTCGACCAACAGCTAACAATAACATCTACCGTGCAACGTTGCAATTGTTAATAAAATAAAATATAGTGAAATGGAAGAGCCATTCTTCCCTTTCCTTTCATTTATATAATATGTTAAATACATCTATCAATATGTAAAACAAATCTATTGGAAAATAATTTATATGTTAAAAATATGTTGCACTAACTATAACAATATTAATTAAAAAATTTTTAAAAAATCGCATGCCTTGAACTTGCGACGTACGCCGCAATAATCAATAGTCAGTCGCCTTACGTTCTCGACTACGACCGATCGCTGAAAGCTTTCTTTACACATAGGTATATAACAAGCACGGAAAACTTTAAATCCATTTTTCTTGCAAACGCTTGTGTGTTATCAAAAAGTGTTTTACCGGTAATTAGTGGGAGGGTAGGACAACAACATACTACAAGCTCATTCAAATCGGAGGGGGCCAATCCTGGTCATCCCCTTGTAAGACAAATCACAAAAAGCTGTGAAATTTTATGTATTTCCCAATCAACACAGTAAATGGATTAAAATCAGTATCAAATACAAGTCAGTTTTATATAACGTAATAAAAAATGTACTCCGTTTTTGTTTAAAATTGTTTTGTTTAAAATTTTCTTAATACATCTAAAAAGTGACAGATTTTTTTTATTTTTTTGTCAATTTGAAAATACTAATAAATTATATACTAATAAATTGAGTCAAAATTTCACACCATTTATTTGTATAGCTGTATAGGTAAATATAGAATCGGTATCAACATAGTCTAAAATATGTACGATTTTTTAGAAAACTTACACTGTAACTGTTTCTCCATTTAATGTTTCCATTCGAAAGTTGTGACATCTCCTCTTCTCCATCTAATATTTTGAGACCACCAGAAGAACATACACATGTGCATTAATCTATTATTAAATAATGGGTATCCTCTTAACTTAATATTTAACTGCTTACAAAAAAGAATTAACAAACATACCAATAATTTAAACCAATAATTTAAAACTACAGAGAAGTCGAACAACCAGACAGCTCGAATACTAATAACCAAAAACAATATTTAGTCCTACCGTACATCAAAAATGTCACTAACAAAATATCTGCTCAAATTAATAATTCTGATATAAATGTAGGATTAAGATGCATCAATAAATTGAATAAATTTATCAAGGTACAAAAAGATAAAACGGAAAAGCTCAAAAAGAGTAATGTCATTTATAAGATTCAATGTAAAGACTGTGATGCATCTTATGTTGGACAAACCAAAAAACAACTTTTGACAAGAATAAAAGAACATAAATACAATGTAAGACTTGACCCACCTAAGCATTCGGTAGTTACTGAACATATGTTAAAATATAACCATTCGTTTGACTGGGAGGATGTTAGAATTCTTGATACTGAATACAATTATCAGAAACGTTTAATATCTGAAATGACCCATATCAAATCACAGAAAGTAAGCATTAATTTACATTTAAAAAGATTCCGAACAATTGAACGATGCTTACTTAGAAATTATTTCAAAACTTGCTGAACAATAGTATTAAAAATCTATCATCTATGACTTTATCACTTTCAAATATACAGATAATAATACATTATTGTTTGGTGCTTTCCCCCTCTTAATCTTATGTTATTATGTCTTTTTGATGACCGTCTTTTTGATCTTCATGCTCAGTTCGTCTCAGTATTAACATCTATTAAGACGTTCTGAAAAGAAGGATCATGTAAGACTGAGAAGAGCAAGAACAGGTACTGTTAATAAATCAAACATTCTTAATTGTATATTGAAATTACTTCTTGTCAATTAGTAAAAATAACTATTACAAATAACTTATGAATTTCACCAAACTCTGAATAATACAGTAAAAATAACTCTTATAAATAACTTATGATTTTCATCAAACTTTGGATAAAACAATTCTTGCTCCTCTCTCCTCTCATTATCATATAGTGTGTTCTTTTGGTCATCACTCCACGGACATTTCCAATTCGAGGGAGTCATTGACATCAATTCTTCAAAAATCATGATTGTACCAACATCTGTGACAACGAGATTGCGTCCTCCACAAGGCCTATTTGCTCAGCACCGTTGAACTGTATTTATTTTAAATTTTGCGTTACTGAAGAGGGCTCAGTGAGCTGAAACGAGTCTAATGAATGTTTGTAACGATTTTGTACCAAATTACATATACATGTGTTTTGGCTCTAAAAAAGGCTTTTCTTTAATCTATGATTTTATATCCAAGGAGATGTAAATTGTTTTACTTTTATATAATTTTCTATAATTTTAATATAATAAATGTTACTCTGTGGGAATATTTTTATAATATATCACAGAAGTAACATGTAATATAAAAGTGTTACTCTGTAGGAATATTTTTGTAATATATTACAGAAGTAACATGTAATATAACAAGTGTTACTCTGTGGGAATATTTCTGTAATATATCACAAAAGTAACATGTAATATAATAAGTGTTACTCTGTGGAAATATATTTCTGTAATATGCGTATCTTAAGTAACATCAATAACTTAAATTTTTTGTTAAGTTGCGTTATAATATAACTTTAATTATGAATTATGCTTATATATGTTATTTTTATATTGTTATTATCTGCTAAAGTTTCACAATGTCACGAATACATATGCATCTATTTATAATGTTATATATAATTAAAATGCGCAATTATAAATTATATAATCGCACACAATAATTTTTTAATGCGTGCGTGCGTCTGTGTGTGTATCTGTGTGTGTGTGTGTGTGTGTGTGTGTGTGTTGTGTGTGCACACATTATATATTTTTAGTTGCAGGAATGCTCTTAAGGCTCGTCTACAATAAGTGTAGTAGGCGCAGAAGTAAGAGCAAGAGTAGGAGTAACGTTTTTGGCGTAAGATTGGCTTACGCCGATCGCGTCTACAACACGGTAGAGTAAACATAACTCTTAAAAAATTACCTTTTTAAAAAAAGGTAACAAAAAGCTACTAAGTCCGCGTCAAAAAGTATTTTTACAAAATAGTATAATATTATTAACTCTAAAAAAACTATTAAAAAACCTATTTCCAAAATAGTGTAATTTTAATCCACACAAGTTATTTTAATTATACATTCTACAAAAATAATTATATCAACAAATTGTGCTAAGTAAAAATAAAAATTTATAAAAATATTTTAATAAGTAAAAATTAATCATCGCAAAATTATTTATAGACGACAGTTATTATGTTGATTTGGAGGGGATGCCTTGGTAACTGTAGCAAATATTACTATTAGAACGTTCTAGAGACTATTGCGAATCACAGACGCAGCGTAAACAGGAAAATTTTAATGCAATTTAAATTTTAGTCGACCTTTGCGTGACAAGCGCGCCATAAATCACTTGTCGTGCAGCATATGTTGGTTCATTTCCCAAAGATGCGATTTGCAAATATAAAAAAGGAGTATATGGTCGTATTCAGGTTAAAAAAATGTGCAATTTTGGTTATTGCAAAAATTTTGAAATTTGCAAAAATAAGGGGAAGGAGGGAGGGATTTGCAAAAATGTAATATTAAAAAAAAATCTAAATACACCATTTTAAAGAGCGTTGAGAACCATGCAACTTTTGTATAAAACATTTTTTTGTATCTCATAGTTTTCGAGATATACTCTCGGAAACGCAAAAACCCTTTTAGCCTCTAGGGGTGGTTTCAACCCCTAAACCTTCAGATACGCAGATAAAAAAAAATACATGTCTTTTATTTTGAGCTACTCTACAACATATTCAAAGGCCATTAAAATCGGAGGGGGACAACTCCGTCAGTTTCCTTGTTAGCACAATTTGTTGATATAATTATTTTTGTAGAATGTATAATTAAAATAACTTGTGTGGATTAAAATTACACTATTTTGGAAATAGGTTTTTTAATAGTTTTTTTAGAGTTAATAATATTATACTATTTTGTAAAAATACTTTTTGACGCGGACTTAGCACCTTTTTTTTACCTTTTTTTAAAAAGGTAATTTTTTAAGAGATATCACTCTTTTTTGTACACAATTTACTTACGCACACAAATACTTTTTTGTACACGTTTGTGTATCAATCAATGTGTATTATGAGAAATAAGAGGAAAAAAAATAATTTTGCAAGTTTATCAATATCAATATGCAGCTCGTGTACAGATTAATAGTTTAATCAGATAAATCAGAGATATTATTATTGCATGTGCAAATACAATAATAATATCTTTGATTAAACTATTAATCTGTACACGAGCCGCATATTGATATTGATAAACTTGCGAAATTATTTTTTTTCCTCTTATTTCTTATAATACACATTGATTGATACACAAACGTAACCTATACCTGTCAAACCAGGTTATAGACTATGGGCGCGTTCGAAAACTTTACTTGAGTATTATATTTTTCACTATCGTCGCCGCTAACCTAACTTTCGTTTATCGACGTCACTTACTGTCGAGCGATTATCGATCATACTCTATTTCGTTGCCCCTCACCGCGGCCCCTCTTGCCTACACTTCCAGAACATCACTAGCGCGATCTTACATCGAATGCCTCAAACGGAGAATCTGAACGGTTGACGACGATGTTTCTTAAATGATATTTTTCACATTTTAACTTTGCATCGTAATAACTCGATTTATAGAGCATGTAGCCCAAAAATAAAAACACTTTTATTATATAATTCGACCCCGCTCTATCGATTGAGATTACTTAAAACTCAATCTGTTGAGCGGATATATGAAAACTAGAAATATTGAGTGCTCTCAACTGTCCGATTCGCGTAAAGAGACATGGGAGCGTCTTGTTGCTTACGCGGACTTAGCACAAGACACTACCGTGTCTCTTGATCACCGTACAGATCACGTTGACATATGATGTTACATAGATTTGTACGCGTTGAATAAGTTAGTGAAAGAAGCTGAAATGGAGTTATATGAATTAATACGAACAAATATATTCATTATTTTGTGGCACAATCAATTGATATGGATCAGTGTCTTCCAAGCAACGATTTGTGCATCTGATGCATCATTGAGAACTTTATCTGTGTCATTACCAACATTATCTGACACGTCGTCTTCATATTCCATAATTATATAACTATTTTTTAATGCACTGCGTTCTTATAACCTTAGTATTCTCATAACCTTAGTAAACACTTCCGCGATAAGCAGTTCTATACACAAGAATTTTTCTTCTGCACTTTGATTGGTTGAGTGTAAGCGTAAGAGTTATAGTAGGAGTAGGAAATAAAAATAATTTATTTCGTCTACGCCCATACTCCAGCTCCTTTACATCGGAAATAACCTTCATACGTCTACTCTTACTCCTTACTCCAAGAATTGTAGACGATTACTTTATCTATTGTAGACGAGCCTTTAGATCTTTGCTGAGATTGAACTACTACTCTAAATCTGAAAGTGTAATCCAATCAGCGCAAAGCGCTACTTCTGCTGAATGCAGCCATTCAATTCTGTATTCAACTGTGTCGTCTCGTGTCGTGTGAAAACGTGCCAGTTTTATTACTGTTAAATATATTTTATTATTTTATTATTATATATATGATGTGTTGCAATCGTCTACATTTTTTGTGAAAGGTAAGTTTGTTTATAAATCTGCTGTTTATGTGAAACTAACCTATATAACTTCTCATCCCATAACTCATTTGCACCTATATGATTCTTTTTACTATTGCGAATACTTTTTATAGAAAAATACACGCAATGCAATATTTTAATCGTTCTATTATTTTTTCATCGTGAAATTTATTTTTAAATTTGATTCCGTTTATTTAATTTTAATTTCCCACTAAAGCCTTTCCTTTCCAGCGAGAAATGATCTTTCAAATCGACATCGAAACAATGTCGGATCGACATCGATTTAACGGTTTTGACGTCGATTCGGCATCATTTCGATGTCGATCGACGAGAAATTTCTCGCTGGCTCATTCAAAATTACAATTGTAATAAGTTTCATTGAATTATGTATTGTCTTTTATTTCATTTCTTGTTTTTGATATTTTTGTAGGTTATGTCGGTGTTTTTGCAGTGGTCAGTCCGAGATAAGAAGCACAAAAAAAAGGTTATTGCTTTTGTACTAAAACGTATTTATATTTTACTTTTTGATACGTTAACAGACGTTCATAAAACTAGTCAACCATCTACAATACAACACGCCTGCTTTGTGTAGACAGTGGGAATAGATCACTGAAATATTCAAATATAAACCACGCTAAAATAAACATGGTGTAAAGCGTTGTTCTACAGTTTTCTATGCCTAATCGCATGAATTTGACTTAGTTATAGTTGTGTCGTAAGGATTTTTAAAAAATCTTTGCGCATTGATATATATATAAGGTGTAGTAAAAAGAAATCCATTATTTTTGCATTAAATTGAAGACTTTATTTAGTATAGTTAGAATGATCCGATTTAGGTCAAATATGCACCGTTTTGTTCGATAACTTGTTGCCATTTTGAAGGTAATTTCATTATGCCTCTTTCATAGAAACCCTTGTCCCTATTGGCAAAAAACTGGGACAGTCGATTTTCACAAGCTTCTCTTGAGGCGAATTTTTCACCAGCAAAATCATTCGCCATAGACAGGAACAGTGGTAATCACTTGATGCCAGGTCCGGACTATAAGGTGGATGCATAAGAACCTCCCAACCAAGCTCCCGGAGCTTCTGGCGAGTCACTATCGATGTGTGTGGCCTGACGTTGTCCTAATGGAATACAATTCCTCTCCTATTGACTAAAGCTGGCCGCTTCTGGGCGATTGCTTCCTTCAGACGGTCCAATTGTTGACAGTACAGGTCCGAATTAAGAGTTTGGCCGTAGGGGAGCAGTAGATGATTCCCCACCAAACACACAGCAAAACCTTCCTGACCGTCAATCCTGGCTTGGCCACCGTTTGCGCCGGCTCACCGCGATTTGACCACGACCGTTTTCGCTTGACGTTGTCGTAAGTGACCCACTTTTCATCACCAGTAACCATCCGCTTCAGAAATGGGTCGATTTTGTTGCGATTCAGCAACGATTCGCAGATGGAAATTCGTTCCATGAGGTTTTTTTGCGTTAACCCATACATCGAGCTTCTTTTTGTATCCAGCCTTATTTAAGTGGTTCCAAACGGTTTTTTGTGCAATGTTTAGCTCCTGGGCAATCGAAACAGTGCTTACATGACGGTCGGACTCGACGATTTCCATTATTTTATCGACATTTTCGACAATTGGCCTTCCAGAGCGTGGTGCATCTTTGACATTAAAATTACCGGAACGGAACCAAAATTGCGCGTGATTGGCTGTTACAGTATCAAGACCATAAACACTATTCACATCTTCAGCTGCCTGGCTTGCGTTTTCGCCTTTATCAAAGAAAAACTGTAAAATATGGCGTATTTTCTCTTTGCTGGTGTCCATCTTTGACGCGCGCTCAAACAATACTGAGTCACGAAATCACAAAACTGTCTGAGAAGTTTTTTTTGGTACGAAATCTTATGTTTCTAACGCTATCTAGCGTAACCCGATCGCACTTATACAACGCGAGATACAGATTACTAAAGCCATCTATTGGAAAAATAATGGATTTCTTTTTACTACACCTAATATACTCTATCATTATGCTTGTGTGTCTCATTGTACTTTACCATCTTTGTCACACATTATATTTTTCAAACTTCATTATGCAAACAAGGATCATTGTCAGATCCGTGTGAGTTCTTTCCATTCACCAAGATTCATACTGTACTCGGTGAACTTTGTTTACTGAAAGAGTGAAACTCACAGATTTATACTGTGCAACATTTAAACTGTAATATCTCCTTTTGTCTGTTTACTTGTTATATGGATAAATAGGTATAATATAAATAGGGAAAAGTTAATCTCTTGACGGATGCTTCACAGTTATTTAATTAAAAGTATATTGCAATGAATAGGTTTTTCTTATTTTACTGAGTAAAGGGTTCAGGGAGTGGCACAGTATAAATTTTACTAACAATCCAATTAAAAAAACTCTTACAATATACTTGTTAGTCTATGTCTATGTACTTGTTAGTCTATACTTGTTAGTATATGTATATTTATATCCCATACTAATAATGATATAATAATATATATTATTATTGGTTTTAATTTTTTCAGAAATCGTTGTCTGGATCTGCATATGCACACCACAGTTTTTATTGTATATCATATTATTTTATTTTACTTTTATTGTATATCATATTATATATCATATTATTTTATCTTATTTTTATTTATTATATCATATTGTGATAAAAAATGTATAAAAAATATATAAGAATGAATAAATATATGAGAAATTTGAAGAATATGCATTACACATTTTATATATAGTTTGGGTTATGTTATATGTATAAGATAACATTACTAATTGATGTTACCTCACTGTAATTTAATTAATTGCTTTATTCCCTCATGCGGGGTACAACTGCGGACCTCCGCTCCGCTTACATTATCTTATACATGCTTCACGCATCCTCTTACAACTTTCGCCAAAAGAGAGAGAAAGACAAACTTCACTCATTCATCCACTCTCTTTCCATTCATTCCTTTGGACCTCCGCTTCCGCCGCTTTTTTCCTTTTCCTCTCACTCCATTCTCATCCATACTCTACTCCCTCCCTCCCTCTCCCCTCCCATCCCTCAATTCCTCCAATTCCCTCAACCACTTCTCCCCTTCTCCCCCCTCACTTAGCACCTCATACACCATCTCCTGCCAACCTCTCTCCAAACCCCAACTCGTACAATCTTCCCACACATGTTCCCACGTTTCCTCTCCCCCCTCACAAACCCGGCACTTCCTTCTTTCTTCTCTCTCCCAATATCTATCTCCCCTCATACCATCCCCTAGCCTGAACCTAGCCACCCTTTGCCACCTTTCCTCCTTCCACCGCTTCCTTAAATACTCTGGTACTCCCTTCCCCTTCACCCTTCCGTACCACTTATTGGACACTGACTTTTCTATCTTTTCCCACCTTTCCTTTTCCTGCCATCTTCTCTCCTTCCTCACCAACTCCTCTCCTCTCAATTCTCCTCCCTCCCTTAATCTCTCCACCTCCCCCAGCTTCCACCCCTTTTCCGCATAAAACTCCCTCCTCTCCTCCTCCCACGCGCCCATCACTTTCTCCCCCTTTGCTCTCTCTCTTAGTTCTTCCCAACACAATCTGGCCAGCTCCCCTCCTCTTCCCTCCCCCAATTTCCTCTCATATCCCCACGCTCTCAATCCTGCTCTCCCCCTCAACTTATCTCTTTGCAGCTCCTCCCTTACCCTATACCCCGGAATACTCCTCCCTACTCCCATTACCCATTTTAAAAACCTATCTTGCAACCTTTCCATTTCCTCCCTTTCTTTCCACCCCCAAATCTCCACCCCATATCCCATTACTGCCCACACCAACTTGTCAAATAACCACAATCTCTTTGCCCAATCCTTTCCAAACCTCCTCTTTCCTATCCCCCATACCTCTCTCAATACTGCTGCTCCTTTTCTCACCCTCTCCTTTACCTGCTCATCCTGCTTCCCATTCGCCGTCAATATATACCCTAAATACTTAAATTTCTTCACCTCTTCTATTTCTCTCCCTCTCCATTTCCAATCCACTTTCCCCCATCTCCCTCCTCCCCTCCTACATCTCATCACTTTCGTCTTCTCCACATTCACCTCTAACCTCTTTCCTTCTACATACCCTTCCAATACCCTAATCATCCCCTTCATCCCTGCTTCGTTTTCCGCCACCACCGCGATATCATCCGCATATGCCAATGAGAAAATTTTTCTTCCCCCCACCTTTACCCCTCCCCAACCCCCTTTCTCGAGCTCCTCATCCAGGTCCGCCAACAACAGGATGAACAGACTTGGGCTAAGAGGACATCCCTGCCTCACCCCTCTGCCTGTCCAAAAACTCTCCCCTTCCTTCTCCCCCACCCTCACTTTACTCACCGTCTCCCTCAACATCTCACATCTCACCACCAAACCCTCCCTCACCCCCCTCTTCCTCATACCCTCCACCAAAATGTCCCTATCCACCGAGTCAAATGCCGCCTTCATATCCACGAACGTCACTATCAATTTTCCTTTTCTTCTTGCTATTGCCTTATTTATCAAATAGTTCAATGTATAAATCTGATCTATCGTTCCCATCTCTCTTCTTCTAAAACCCGTTTGACTCGGTGGTAGGAACCCTTTCTCCTCAATCTCTTCCCTCAACCTCTCTGCCAACACCGCCGCATATATTTTGTATGCTGTTTGTGTTAGCGTGACCCCTCTATAATCCTCGACTTTCTCTCCTTCCCCCCTCTTTACAATCGGCACCACTACTCCTTCTCTCCACTCCTCCGGCCAACCTTCCCCCCTCCAAACTCCATTACATATCTCCCACAACCACATCCTCACCTCTCCCCCTCCATGCTTCCACATATCGTTTGCCGGTACCGTCATCCCCCTCTTGTGGCGGCGCCATCATTCGACTTTTCCTGATCGCCTGTTTTCATCTCATAGCGTCATATCATTCGCCATCAACGTCTTCCATCTCCTGCCCATCTGTTCCCATCGTTTATTTCAGTCTGCCCCCTAAGCATCGTAGGAATTAACCTTCCGCTCCGTCTCCGGTTCATTACTATTTTTGTCGCGTAAAAACATGTATTTAAACCTGTTTGTCGCCCATTTCCGCGTATTCATCTTATTATACTTCCTCTGTCATCTATAACTCTTCGATATGCTCTCTCCTTCTTTTCTTAATGTCATCATCACTTTTGATGCTCGTAATAAACTGTTTAAGCAGCGTACAACGCGGCAACTATATGTCGGCTGGCAACCATAAATAAAGCCCGGCGACAAATAACCGGTTCAGGCATTTCGACCTCTTGAACACTTTACGTTCGCCCTGGCTGCACTCGTACCATATAAACAATAAAACATATGCCATCAGAACCATCGCAGCATGGCTTTAAATACGGCCCTGCACCTCCGCGCGGCTGGCTACAGCATTTCGCGCCATTTAGCAAAAGGTTCATCGCGCATGGCTGCCGCGCGATATGCCGTCCGGGCGCGCTTTTCTTTTATCGGCGCTGTATGCATAATAATAAATGGCTATGCACTCTTTCATCATCATTGTCAGCGCGCGTTGTAGGGTTTGGTGGTGCCTGTCTTCTGCGAACAACGGCCTCATAACGCGCCATCGTTTATTCGTTTCCACTGGCGGCGTGATCTCGCGGGTCATCATGCACACCGTGGGTCTATGCATAAATGCTCTGTCTTCCGTTCGGTATCCATCGTGCGAGCTCTTTTGAATGCTGCGCGAGCTGGCCATCATATGCTCGTTGTCAGCTTACCGTCCTTACGATGCTGTTGACACTTTTCGAACACCATCGCTGTTTATTCGCATATATGCGTACTGTATGACCAATAAGCTGAGATCACTTTTACTTCGTTCAATATTTTTGTTCATCGCCGGTCATCATCGTCCATCTCTCATCGGTTTCTTTAATATGTTTCTGCACGTCCGGATCGTGATTTTGTGCCCCCGCTATTTATCGCCATCCTCATCGGATGCGAAAAGCGCCACCGTCGTCATTTTATTTCCTCGTCATTGTCACACATGGCCTCCTCGGTCAACCATCATTTCCATCGCCGTTAAATAAAGCGGTATCTGGCCGTTAAAAAGCAAAAACATCGCCGAACCACACGCATTATGGCGCATTGAAAACAGCGCTGGCGGCAGGTCGGCAATTTTAACATGTATTGACCGTGATGTCATCCAGGGGAACGCGTTGGTCGTGATCTTGAGATCTTTTGGTCATCCCCGTTCTTGCATGCCTTGTGCGTTCGGGTGCAATGTCTTTATGCATCATTCTGGCAATGACAATATGTCATCGCTCGACGACGATGAAACCATTGCAATAATAACATATTTTGTACTTCTGCATTTCATCTTTTTATCTGACGAAAGGCATACACGTAAAAACTTATGCGGTTTCTCCTATCTTCCCATTTCCATATTTCCTTTTCTTAACAACAACCATCATCATCGCTTCGTCCCCGCCCGTCTTCCACTCTAATCACGTTTTTCGTGTGTCCGCCCTTGTAGCGCCATCATCGCCAAACAAACATAATGGCCGGGTTAATCGTTCTGTCATTAACAATGCTTTCAGTCGGATCGTCAAGTAATCCCATGTTCCTGCAATCGTAACATCAACCGCAAAACTTCGTTATTCATCTGCCATTCTCTGCGCGGTCTCCTCGCCTCGTCTCATATCGCCATCATCTGTCATTTCTTGTCCTTCTGTTGCCATAACAATAGGTTGGCTTTCACTGTCTCATCATCACCTCTTCCTCTTCCTGTTACTTTCACTATCTCCTCCACCTCTTCCCTCAGTCCTTCCTGTCCTTCCTTCTTTACCTCTACCCCTCTTATTAACCTCCTCCTATTCCTCTCTCTATCCTCCCCCCTCCTTCTCCTCCTTCCTCCTTTCTTCTCCTCCCCTCCCTCTTTCTCTTTCCTCATTCTCCTCCACCCTTTTCTCTAACCTCTCTATCCTCTTCTTCAACCCTTCATTCTCTTTTTCCCACTCCTTCCTCTTTTCCTCCATTCATGCCTTCATTTCCTCTCTGTCCTTCCTCAAGTACCTTATTTCCTTCATTATTTCCTTGATCCCCTCTTTCATCTCCCTCATATTCTCTTCCCATCCCTCTCCTGCTCCCTTCACCGGCGACCTCTCCATCTTTGAGCTTTTCTTAAAAGCCTCTATTTCCTCCCCCTCACTCCCTTCCTCCTGCCTCTCCTTTCTTTTCTGCCCCTTTTTTAGCATCTCTATTATTGGTAAGCTATTTGCTCTCTCCCTTGCCATCCTCTCTACATTTGGCTTACTCCCTGCCTTAACCCTCTCCATATCTACCGCTTGGTGTCGCCACCCTCTACCCTACTTTCCACTACTCTCTCTACTCTTTCCTGTTCTATGCCTACTTTCCTCCGCTAGCTGTCAAAATTCTCACCTCTCTATCTCCACTCTAATCCACACCCACTTTCTACCCTCACTCTCCCACCTCCACCTGACCCTCCTCCGCCACTTCACCACTCCTTACTCTCCTCCACCCTTTTCACCCTCAAAACTGCTATCTCACTCTCACACTCTTCACTCGCTCAACGGTCACTTTCGCTACCGGAAACGGAAGTCTGTTACCTCACTGTAATGTAACATTATTATAAATAAAAAGGGGCGAGTATATATCAGTTATATAACAAGTTGCATAGCAGTTATTTAAATACAATATAATTACAATATAATTACAATATAACTGTAATATAACTAGTAAGTAACACTGTTATGTGTACGTTATATAACGGAAATATATCGTGAGTGGGAAATTTCATATAACGGATTAGTTACATGTTACAACTAGGTAATATTACTTGTTATAATCGGTTACATTTATGTTATATTATAGTTATATATCCGTGTTTGGTGGGATTGGCTGCGTTCCGATATTCACTGCCAGCACTGGCAGCACTGCGAATGCTGTTCCGATATACGTGACAGTAAACTTTCAAAACTCTTTCGTGTTCATATGACGTTATAGATTTTGTTGTCTTCCTACTTCCTACTTCCTACTTTCATTACTGCGGCTTGCGAGATGAAGCATTCGCAGTAGAAAGATGGTAGCATCCATGGAAAATGTGTGTCTTATAGATGCAGAAGAAAATAAAGAGTATAAAGTAATACTAAGCGTTAACACAGGATCCTATTCTACTATTGAAAGTTTGCTATCATTCCTGAAATTTTACGTTACATTAGTCAATCACGTATTCTATTCATAGGTTACCCAGCAACACAGTTATATGAATGTTATATAACTGCAATAGGAATGATTATAACAGATAATATTGCATGAAAGTTATTGATATGTTATTGTAGTGTTATTATTTCCCACTCATAGATATAACATATAATATATCATGTTATATTACCGTTATACAGGATGGGGAAAAAATACCGGGACACCTAAATAACTTCTGAAAGGTTTGAGATATCGGATTGAAATTTACGGAGTTACAATAGTATCACACAATCTACCACATAACACCAAAAACGCCCATTTTAACACCCCCGGGTGGTGGGGGGGGGGAAGGGAGACAAAAAAATCTTAAATGGAATATGGGATCGAGTGAGGGTTTGTTTGAAAGAACTTTTCGAGACAAGAACAACGCGATGTCGCCGAGGTCTCTACGATTTTTTTTCGCAGAGTTATGATCATTTAAACATTGAGATTTCGCAATAGCGGAGGGTGTGTGTGCGTGTGTGCAAATGTGTTTCACAGAAAAGACAGGGACCCCGTGGTTCGTCAATTCCACAGTAGTTAACGACTCCAAACCCCCTCTGCTCTGTGTGCGTGCGTGCGTGCGTGTGCGTGTACGTATGTGCGTGCGTGCGTGCGTGTACGTGTGTGCGTGCGTGCGTGCGTGCGTGCGTGTACGTGTGTGCGTGCGTGCGTGCGTGCGTGCGTGTACGTGCGTGCGTGCGTGCGTGTGCGTGTGCGTACGTGCGTGCGTGCGTGTACGTGTGTGCGTGCGTGCGTGTGCGTGTACGTGTGTGCGTGCGTGCGTGTGCGTGTACGTGTGTGCGTGCGTGTGTGATTGCCTGTATTGCTGGAACTATTTCATGTCTTAACATATCCTCGTACTTCTGCTGTTAAATTTCCATCGATGAAAAATGGACCAATGACGGCATTATTGAGAATAACTGCCCACACATTTAATTTTTGCGGATACTGCGTGCGTGTTTCTTCAATCCAGTGAGGATTTGCGTCAGACCAGAATCTACAATTGTGTTGATTAACGTTGCCATTTATCTGAAATGTTGCTTCATCTGAAAAAACTATGTTTGATAGAAAGTTAGGATCCTCGTCTATTCTTTCCATCATCAACTCACAAAATTCAATGCGTCTATCAAAATCATCCTCATTTAGCTCTTGCACAAGATGGGCTTTATAGGGATGAAATTTATTATTTTTTAATATTTTAAGAACAGACTTTTTATCAATGTCATGTTGCAAAGCAACTTTACGACTTGAATCATGCGGATTTTCGATGAAAGATTGTAGAACATCCAATGATTTTTCTGGATTTGTTGCTGACTTTGGCCTACCTAATACTGGACGATTTTTAACACTTCCAATTTCGTTGAAACGCTTTATCGTTCTCTCGACTGTAGATCTTGAAATGGCAGTACCTTCATTGCGAAAACTTTCATTGAAAAGCTGTCTCACGTCATTGTACGATCTCAATCGATCGCCCCAACTTCTCATCATCAAAAGAGATGCGTTCTCGTTCAGAAAGACGTAACATCGTTGACTGAAGAGATAAAAACTAAATAAACTAATACTTGGATACTCAAGTGTTAAAAGTTATTAAAAATACAGCGAAGAGTAAAAATCACGGATTGTGATACAGTAAACTGTAATGAATGTTCAAAAATTAACTCGGGAAGCGAAAATCGAACAGAACTTGGGTACGATCTAAGATTGAAATCAATTTCAACCGTGTTCGTGATCCAAACTTCGAGGAAGAACCTGGAAACGAAAAACTGAGACCACGTGCGCTGACAATAAACGGCAGTGCTACGGTTTTGGGAATAATTCATGTTTTGATTTATCGATCGACCGATTAAGCGAGCACGGATCGTCCCAGAGGGTGGATGCCGCTCCTTGAATTACGCGAACCGTGACAAGTACTCTCGGTACGCATTGCAAGTACGAAACAGTTTGACGCACGCACATACGCACACACGTACATGCACACACACACACACACACACCCGGTCTTGCACACGCACGCACGCACATACGCACACACACTCCGCTACTGCGAAATCTCAATGTTTAAATGATCATAACTCTGCGAAAAAAAATTGTAGAGACCTTGACGACATCGCGTTGTTCTTGTCTCGAAAAGCTCTTTCAAACAAACCTTCACTCGATCCCATATTCCATTTAAGATTTTTTCGCCTCCCTTCCCCCCACCCCCCGGGGGTGTTAAAATGGGCGTTTTTGGTGTTATGTGGTAGATTGTGTGATACTATTGTAACCCCGTAAATTTCAATCCGATATCTCAAACCGTTCAGAAGTTATTTAGGTGTCCCGGTACTTTTTCCCCACCCTGTATATGCGTATCAATTCTTGCTATATAACTCCAAAATAACTGTATAATGTATATGTAATTATAATTAATTATATATATGTTATATATATTTACATTTAATATAGTTTTAATATAGTTTTAATAAAAAGTTACATAGAAATAAAAAATTTGTTAAACTTTTAATTTATTTTGCTATATCAATTCTTGCTATATAACTGCAAAATAACTGTATAATGTGTATGTAATTATAATTAATTATACAGTGCCCGCCAAAAGTTCCGGCCCACCTAAATAATTTTTGAATGGTTTGTAATATAAGATTGAAATTTATAGGGATACAATGGGATTACAAATTCTATTATTTAACCACAAAAACACCCTTCTCCACACCTCCGGGGGGCGGGGGAAGGAGGGGGCCAAAAAATCTTAAATGAAATGTGGGGTCGAGTGAGAGCTCGTTCGAAAGGGCTTTTCGAGACGAGAACAACGCGGGGTCGCCGAGGTCTCTACGATTTTTTTTCGCAGAGTTATGATTATTTAAACATTTCTATTGAGATTTTGCGATAGGGAGGGCCCACGGCGACAACAGAAGAAAGATAAAACTTCACGCGAGCACGCGTGTTCCTAAGTGTGTGTGTGTGTGTGTCACACAGACATAAGGACCCCGCGGTTCGTCACTTCCGCCGTATTTCATGACTCCAAACCTTCTCTGTTGTGTGTGTGTGTGTGTGTGTGTGTGTGTTGTGTGTGGCTGTGTGTGTGTGTGTGTATCTGTGTCTGCTGTGTGTCTGGTGTGTGTGTGTGTTTGTACGTGTGTGTGTGTTGGGTGTGTTTTTGCGTGTTGTGTTTTGTTGTTGTGTGTGTTGTGTTTTTGTGTTGTGTGTGTTTTGTTTGTGTTGTGTGTGTTGTGTTGTAGTGTTTTGTGGTGTGTGTGTGTTGTGTTTTTGTTGTTTTGTAGCTTTTTTCAGCTCTGTTCTTGAGTGAATAAATGTACATGCGTACGTGCGTGTGTCTGTCTGTCTGTCCGTCTGTCAGCTGCGTGCGGTGTGTGTGTGTGTGTGTGTGTGTGTGTGTGTGTGTGCGCGTCTGCTGCTGTGTGCGTTATTGGTAATGATATTATTATTATTATTATTAATGTGTGTGTGTGTGTGTGTGTGTGTGTGTGTGCGTGCGTGTGCGCGTGTCCGGCCAACTAAGGCAAGACCACTAGCGTGTCCGGCCAACTAAGGCAAGACTAGGATGGGAACACTGGTGTATGTGAAGGAATAAAAATACTAATTATTGTATCAAATGTTCAAATTGATGTCCTTCGACAACTTGGCAGTGTCCTAAGCGAACGTAAAACGTATCGATAACATTAGTTAAAAAATCGGGCGTAATTGAATTTGAAACGTTCACTATTTTTTCCCGCAACTCTTCTAAATTTTCGGACCTAGTCTCATAGACCTTTGTTTTTAAATACCCCCAGTAAAAAAAGTCTAATGGGGTCAGATCTGGTGATCTCGGTGGCCATTCTATTGTGCCTCTTCTACCAATCCATCGATCAGTAAAAACGTTGTTGAGAATATTTCGAGCTTCCAGAGAAAAATGAGCCGGAGCCCCATCCTGCTGAAACCAAACATTGTGGAAAGCTTCTCCAGCAATATCCTCAATAGCCGGTATTACTTGGTTTCTTAGCAAATTGCAGTAATTTTGAGAATTTATGTTTCCTTCAATAAAAAATGGTCCTATAATATGATTAAGTATTATTCCGGCCCAAACGTTAACCTTCTGAGGATACTGCGTGTGACTGTCTCTCATCCAATGCGGATTTTCATTTGCCCAATATCTCATATTCTGTCGATTTACAGAACCGTTTAACTCAAATGTTGCTTCGTCAGAAAAACAGATCCAGTTGAAAAACTGATAATTATCAGCAAGTCGTGTCATCATTGTGTCGCAAAATTCAATTCTTCTGTCATAATCGTCTTCGGATAGCTCCTGGACTAGATGTATTTTGTAAGGATGATAGTGATGCTTTTTCAAAATTCGACGGACTGATGTTGCGCTAATATCATTTTCTTAAGCTGCTTTCGAGACCGATGTATGGGGATTATCGTTTACTGTTAGAAGAACATCTAAAGCTTTTTCGTCATTACTAGCATTTTTGGGTCTTCCAGATCTAGGCGCATCTTTAATTAAACCGGTTCTTTGGAAACGACCAATAGTTCTTTCAAAAACAAAGGTCTATGAGACTAGGTCCGAAAATTTAGAAGAGTTGCGGGAAAAAATAGTGAACGTTTCAAATTCAATTACGCCCGATTTTTTAACTAATGTTATCGATACGTTTTACGTTCGCTTAGGACACTGCCAAGTTGTCGAAGGACATCAATTTGAACATTTGATACAATAATTAGTATTTTTATTCCTTCACATACACCAGTGTTCCCATCCTAGTCTTGCCTTAGTTGGCCGGACACGCTAGTGGTCTTGCCTTAGTTGGCCGGACACGCGCACACGCGCGCGCGCACACACACACACACACACACACACACACACACACACACACACACACACACACACACACAACAGAGAAGGTTTGGAGTCATGAAATACGGCGGAAGTGACGAACCGCGGGGTCCTTATGTCTGTGTGACACACACACACACACACTTAGGAACACGCGTGCTCGCGTGAAGTTTTATCTTTCTTCTGTTGTCGCCGTGGGCCCTCCCTATCGCAAAATCTCAATAGAAATGTTTAAATAATCATAACTCTGCGAAAAAAAATCGTAGAGACCTCGGCGACCCCGCGTTGTTCTCGTCTCGAAAAGCCCTTTCGAACGAGCTCTCACTCGACCCCACATTTCATTTAAGATTTTTTGGCCCCCTCCTTCCCCCGCCCCCCGGAGGTGTGGAGAAGGGTGTTTTTGTGGTTAAATAATAGAATTTGTAATCCCATTGTATCCCTATAAATTTCAATCTTATATTACAAACCATTCAAAAATTATTTAGGTGGCCCGGAACTTTTGGCGGGCACTGTATATATGTTATATATATTTACATTTAATATAGTTTTAATAAAAAGTTACATAGAAATAAAAAATTTGTTAAACTTTTAATTTATTTTATGCAAATGTAAGTATACATTTTATGTGTTACATATATATATCACAACATATTACATATTTTAATACACAATAAGAAATGATATTGAATCAACATTTAATTGACGTCGAATCGATGTAATTTATATTGATTCGACGTCAATTAAATGTGGATTTAATAGATCATTTGTCGCTATATATTCTAATTAACATAAATTTTATATAATTAATGTTATTTGTAAATAGAAACATAATTGCATATAATATAAACATCGTTGCAACATGTCACAGCTTTTTTTATATTAATTTTTATCATTAAGGCTCCTGAGTAGTCACCATAGCCATATTGAAATGGTGACATTAGAGGCGAGAACGACAGATTTGCGTTGTACTTTACTTGTAAACAAAAATATATTTTAATAAAATGCTATGAATCGCATCAGCACATCAAAATCGAGGTAAATATTTCGTTTAACGGACCACCCTTCAATGACCTTGACCTTGACATATGTTGTCAAGGTCATCCTCCTGAGTGACCTTCTGGAGGTTTTAGCCGTCGCTCGTTTTTTATTAAAAAATTATTAACAAAAAAAGATTTGAAAAATAGCGAATTGGAACACATCCACACGCACACACACACACCCCAATTTTGACATATGTTGTCAAGGTCATCCTCCTGAGTGACCTTCTGAAGGTTTTAACTGTCGGTCACTGCTCGTTAAAAAGTTATGAACAAAAGAAGTTTGAAAAATTTGGCACTTATTTCGAATACACATTTACACATTTACCGCCAATGATCAATGAACAAAAGAACTTTCACCACATTGTGTGTGTATATGGCATTCCTACTATTGTTAATATTTCTATGACTTTGAAACGGAATCCGAAAGTAAACTAATATACGATAGATTTTCGTACAGATAACATTCTGATAATCTGTCTTAAAATGAAACCTCATTTCGCATTGAAAAGTATACGCGTGGAGGCAGTGTGTTCCGCCCCCCCTACGGGGGGGCTCCACTATCAAAAAACTACACACATAGGTGTGGGTGAAACTTGCTTCGCGTGGAAAGTTTCCACGTGGAGGCAGTGTGTTCCGCCCCCCCTACGGGGGGGCTCCACTACCGAAAAACTACACACATAAGTGTGGGTGGAACTTGCTTCGTGTAGAAAGTTTCCACGCAAAGCAAGTTCCACCCACACCTATGTGTGTAGTTTTTCGATAGTGGAGCCCCCCCGTAGGGGGGGCGGAACACACTGCCTCCACGCGGAAACTTTCCACGCGAAGCAAGTTCCACCCACACTTATGTGTGTAGTTTTTCGGTAGTGGAGCCCCCCCGTAGGGGGGGCGGAACACACTGCCTCCACGTGGAAACTTTCCACGCGAAGCAAGTTCCACCCACACCTATGTGTGTAGTTTTTTGATAGTGGAGCCCCCCCGTAGGGGGGGCGGAACACACTGCCTCCACGCGTATACTTTTCAATGCGAAATGAGGTTTCATTTTAAGACAGATTATCAGAATGTTATCTGTACGAAAATCTATCGTATATTAGTTTACTTTCGGATTCCGTTTCAAAGTCATAGAAATATTAACAATAGTAGGAATGCCATATACACACACAATGTGGTGAAAGTTCTTTTGTTCATTGATCATTGGCGGTAAATGTGTAAATGTGTATTCAAAATAAGTGCCAAATTTTTCAAACTTCTTTTGTTAATAACTTTTTAATAAAAAACGAGCGACGGCTAAAACCTTCAGAAGGTCACTCAGGAGGATGACCTTGACAACATATGTCAAGGTCAAGGTCATTGAAGGGTGGTCCGTTAAACGAAATATTTACCAAAATCGAAGTTTCACGGCGAGTACTCAGGAGCCTTAAAGAAAACCTGTGTATCACAGAAATTCTGTAACTATAAAGAAAACATAGAATCCATATATATACTTAAATAAAAGAAACGGTTTGTAATGAATATAAATTTAAGTTGCATATAGAATTACAACATCCTTAATAAAGCTTTGTGGCCACGATACTAGAACTCGGTCCGAGAAACGAATAGCCAATAAGATTACTGCTTTTCTATAAAAAAGAGTGCAAGTTGATTGGCTAAATATTTCTCGGACCAAGAACTCGGATCGAATTCTAGTGGCCACAAGGCTTAAGAAAAAACTCTATCTTTTAAAATTTTTAATTTTTTGTTAAAAATATTTTTTTGTCGAGTATCTTCAAAGTTAATTTTCTTCCAAATTTTTTGTTTCTCTATTAAACCTTTGCTTGCCAAAACGGAACCATTCTGCTGCAAAGTCATCTAGTTCTCTTTCTGTTAATGTGTGTTGTTCTAAAATTGTTTCTGTAAAAAATATATAATTTTATGTATATATATATATGTATATATATATATATATAATATAATAAAAACGCATATAATATTGATATAATAAATAATACCTTTCATAATAACAATAAGAGCCAATTTTGCTACACCGAAATTTTGTCGACGTCCTTTCCATGAACACTGAATGGAACATTCATTTGAAAATATACGTGACAATACATTCCGTATTGTTTCTTTTGGTGAATGACCACCAATTTTTAGGATAAACATTCTCTGAAATTAATAAATGAGTAGAATTGATAAATGTGAAATAGAAATATTATAAAATAATGTTTAATGTCTTTACTTACATATTCTTTTACAAAGGATTCTTGTCGCAATAAAACTTCTATTGTTTTTATTTCTTCAATAGATTTTAATGGTAACATACTTTTTATACGCTCTGTAGAAATATTGAATCACATATTTGGATGAAGTTTATTAATATGCTGTGTTAAATCTTTTATTTACAGCTCAAATGATGCACACATTCTTATTAATGTTTCTGTATTTTCTGTAAATAAAGTATAGTATATAGTACACTAGTATATGTACTGTATACAGTATACAGGGTGTAACTGAAAAAACATATATGGCATACAATGGCAGATTCTCTAGCTAATTTGGAGATGATTTTTCCTCAACGAAAATGTTGAGGGAGGTCATCATTTTTTGCAAATGTCAAACTTTTGTCATTATTTATCTTTGTAACTGAGCCTTAAATTAAAATTTTATTAAAGTAAACTTTATCTGAAATTAACTAAAAAATTTAATTTTGTTAATCTTTTTACTCCAAAATATTCAGTTTGTGAAAAATTCCCTTTTTTTTAATCGTTTATAATTCGAAAATTATTGATGTCTTGAAATTCTTGCTAAGAAAAAATCATCTCCAAATTAGTCAGAGAATCTACCATTATATGTCATGTATGTTTTTTTAGTTACACCCTGTTTATTTAAGTTATATTTAAAATTTTTGTATTTTTGTCCAACTTTTTATAAATGTTTAAATTTACTTTTAATATCTCGAACATATCTTGTCAATTTTTCATTATCATAATTGCTGTTATAAACTAAATTAGAAGATTCGGAGTGATTTTCTGCTGCAGATGATGTATGGCGTAAAGATTGCTGAGATACCATCATGCTCAACATTATAAATTTCATCAGCAAACGCTACAAAAAATAAATTGTTTCATACGTTTAATAGATATGTTATTATTTATTGTGCTTTTTTAGATGTGTATAATAAATACACATTATTTTCAAAATTAATTGTTTTATCTGTACAGGTCTCTTTTCTTGAATCAACTATTGATGGCCACTTTGGTAATTTGCTTGTTGTGCGGCTTTCATTTACTGTACTATCATCACTATATTCTTGAGTATTAATATTATCCACAAGTTAATTTTTTTTAGACTTGTTCTTGTTAGTGTTTCTTGTAGGTTGTACATTATCAGAGTTGACTTGAGTTTTGTTTTTCTTTTCATTTATATTATTATTATCGTTTTCATCTGACAATGACGATGAGTCAGTATTCTTAGAATTAATATCATAAAAGCGACTTGAAGGAATTTTCTGTCGATATCCTTTTCCCAAATTTAAATCATCTGTGGAAGTTAATTTTCGTCTTCTCCGAGTTTACGTGCTTTTTCATATGTTTCTAAAAAAATAAAAAAATAAAAATATATGTATATGTGATTATACACACACACGCACACGCACACGCACACACTTATACATATTACGTATTAAAAGATAAATGTAAAATATTTTTACCGCAATATTTTTCTACTTTTACTGAAATCAACATCCAAGTTGTTATATCAGGTTCTGCACGTTTCACTATAAGTGATTGTGTATTTTTTGTATTTTGTGGTGGCCACCAACACATATAATTATTTCCATCTTTATGTAACCAGTTTGTTGGAATCTCTGATATAAGATCATCATTAATAAAATAAACTACTGCATAAGCCATGATCTGGAAAAAAAACAAACATATATCACCTTAGATAATTAAAATAAAAATTGATATTATATATTATATTAATAATTTAGATTTTTTAAATAAATATATTACATTATTATTAATAATAAAACATGTTATTTAAAAAAATTAAAGTATGTATGACAAAAAAATTTAATTTAATTTGTTTTATTCTATATAAATATAAAATATATATATATAAATCTTTTTTATCTTTATGTAAAGCATATTTTAGTTTAAAATCCTTTAATAGTTGCAATAGATTTTCCGTAGAAAATCTAAAATAGGTAAATATAAATTATTTGTATTTTGATTGTAATTGTTTAATTGTTGTAATTATTTTAATGTAGAACAAAATGATAGGTAATTAAAAATCATATATTATTTATTTTAGAATTATCGATTTTTTAAAATAAAAATTATAAGAATAAAATAAAATAAATAGAAGTAATATATACAATAAATATGCAATTATATATTTTGGACATAAAGAATTATATTAATGTCAATTAATTACAATTATTTACATTTATTTATAACTATTTACACTTACAATTCATTTACACGTTACGATTATTTTCCGAATTATAATTGATTGTTATAATTAATTATTTGCAGTTAATTTTAACAAACTAATTGTAATGAATTAATGGTACAATTATAGGTTTTGTACATCCAAAGTATTCTATTTTCATACATTTTTTTTTTATTTCAGAAACTGAAACAGTAACATTTTTAGTATATTTATCTATTACAAATATTTGCAATTTAGATGAATTGCAAGGAAGTAGAAATAATGGTTCAATTTTAATAAATTGATCACCAACAAGATGCAATAGTTTGTTCACAAAAATTATTTGTTTTACAATCAAAACCGAACAATCTTTTAGTAGACAACAATTATTCGGATTTTTTTTTTGTAATAATAAAATTTTGTAATTCTATGTATTTAATTTTTCCTGATTTTGAATAATAAACACGTGGATATAATTCTTCACATTTCTTTCTAACAGGAAGTTTATTTTCTTCATTTATCCTATTAAATAACTGTTCCAAAGGTTTTCCTGAATGTTTAATTTTTTTCCTTATATTTCGTAAATAGTTCTCAAAAGGAAAACAACTAAATTTGTCTAAAAATCCGAAATTTTTAACATCATTTGCTAAATGTAACAAATTGTGGACGTTGTAAGACATGTATTCTAAGCCATATAGATTTTTAAAATTGTCTACAAAATAAACCAACAAATTATGGGCATAATTATTCATTGTTACACATAATTCAGGATCACATAAAATCCTTATACCAATACTAAGTGTAAGGAAATGGATGTAATAGTCATTAGACATTGTTGATTTTAAAATAACAGGTCCTATGTATAGTAAAAATAGACGAAATTCTGTTGCTTTCCATTTTTCTAATTCATTTAAAGTTCGTGGCAATCGTGCAAATTCTGCTAGAATTGCAGATCTTACTGCTAATAATGCATTAGAAATATATTTTTGTTTTTCCATGTTTAAACGAATATTCTTTGAACCTTTTATCCAGAATAGGAGAAGTCGTTTCATTATTCCCAAACAAACAAGATGCATATAGTCTAATGCAATTTGATTAACCATATCAATCTCTAATTTTTCCAAAGAAGATACCCGTATGATGTTCTTCTTGTTCTTTATTACGAAATGATTCGTTAGTCCTCAATGTAAATTTTACATCCGGAAAAACGACAGAATTAATATATTTTCCTTCCTGAGTGCATTTGTTACAACTAAAATAACCAGAATGACTCTTTGTATATGTAATAAAAGCCCTTGCAGGGGCATCACAAACGATACCTGCAATCGATACTTTATACATTTTATCATTATACAATACGCCATTTCTGAGAATCTCTGTTATCTCATTTATAAAATAACTTAAATAATTATTCGCATTTTTGGGCTTTGACAAACCATGATATACACCGACGAAAAAAGGTTCTGTACGAATATCCGTATATATTGATGCTAAAATAGGCCAAAATTGGCTACCAGAACTTTTTGTTAATGACATGCCATCACAATTAATTAATAATTTAATAGAATCTGAACATTCATCAAAATATCTTTCTATTGAACGTTGCAAACCGTTTAAAAGACCGAAATGAACATAAAAACCATTGTCCATTTCTTTAATCTCTTGCATAACATTTCTCTGTGTTTGCATTAACGTTCGAATGTCTTTAGGTAGCGAATTATGACCACAATCGCGAAGTATTTTTAACAAGGCATTACCAGATTTATGAGGTATTTGTTCTTCAATCATCCACGATTGCAATTTACTACTTAAATTATGTGAAGTACTATCTTCATCATAACTATAAAAATAATTTTTACTTTCCGAAAAACTTGAATTTAAAGAAACAACATCCTGTTCAACATTAATTAATGAATTTTCTTGACAATTCCCTTCTATATTTGGTGGACAGTTTAGAAAAATGTATTCCGAAAATGCAGAAGTTGTTTTTCTATTATTTAAGTCCTCTTTTTGACAGGTAATTAAAGTAGTGTTATTACATTTTATATCCTCTTTGTAAAAATTAATTCTTGAAGGAATTAGTTGATTTTTCTCCGTTTCGACAAATTACATATGTCTTTCGGCATTTTTTAAATATATGTAAACCTTATATAATGTTACGGAATTTAATATTAAAAAGTTATAAAAATATTTATCATTAACTATATTGTATTTACTGTGTGTGTGTTATGTGTAATATAAATATGCATGTGTATAATGTATATATGTGTATGTATTTATATGTTTATATATTTATATTAATGTGTATATATTTATATTAATAATTGTCACTCTTACAGAGAGGATGTCGACACTGTTGAATAGCTTTCGTTGAATTATTAGGACTGAATGGGCGTAATATTAATATGTATGAGATGTCTCTAATAGTAGCAGTCCACAGTAGCAGAGAGTAGATGCAACGTAGCGACTACAGTATAAATATTGTAGAGCACTGGAACATATAAATTCTATGTATAAGAACACTTGTATATAAATGCATGTATTGAGGTTTGGATTTTATACACATAAATATAAATATGCGTGCGTGCATGTGTGTGTGTGTGCGTGCGTGCGTGCGTGCGTGCGTGTGTGCGTGCGTGCGTGCGTGCGTGCGTGCGCGTGCGTGCGCGTGCGTGCGATGCGTGCGTGCGTGCGTGCGTGCGTGCGTGCGTGCGTGCGTGCGTGCGTGCGTGCGTGCGCATATTTACTTATAATTAATTGTTATACTTACATAGAAACTTCTATCTTTGGCTTTATATGCTTATGCACTATTATTCAACAATCTCTCACTTCGTTTTGGCGCCAATTTGTGCTGCTTCCTACTAGTACTCAGTCGTGCCAACTTTGTAATGACAAAGTGGTGCCATCTTTATTGCAAATCTATCAATGTGATATAACATTTATGTAAAGGCTTATCCAGATAAACTTGCAAAAATGCATAAGCATATTAATAAGGAAATGAATTAGTCTATTTCCTTATGTGTACATGTCAATGCAGCAATTAAATTTCTTATGGATATGTTTATCCAAGCAAGTTTGTTTGGATAGGCTTTACATTTGTTATATAACATGTTACATTGAAGTTATATTGTTATTTAGTTTATTATAAACCAGTAAGTAACAAAATAATATAACATTTCTATAACATAATTATGTTATATGTATGATGAAATGTTATATAATTACAATATAAATAGAGTGTAACATTTGTTATATTATATGTTACTACGTTACATAGCGGCTATATTATGTGTTTGCTGGGTTATATTTATTTTTAGACAGCCGCAGTACTGCGAACACCGTTCCGTTATTGCGGCGCCATAACGTGAAAAAAACAGCTTAGTAATAACGGAACGATCTTGAAACTTGATTGAATGACGTTATATCGTCAGTATTTACAGTGAATATCTAAACGCACCCATTATATCATATGTACACCAGAAAAAAGTTGTTTGAATTTTTCCAAAAAATCTCTGATAAGAACTCTCAAATGACATAAGAAAAACTGTAACTTTTGGTGTAAATACGATTTCCATAATTCTTAATAAAAATAGAATCGGGTGTAGGCGTTCTTTTCCTGTCAACAACCAATCAGAAACTAAGAAAGGAAAAACACGGAAGACATAATATTTGCATAGCTTTTTGATTTAAAGTATGTCCTTTTTGATTCCATATTCTTTCATTGAAATTTACTGGAGGCTTATTCTTTCTTTCAACAAAATATATTGAAATGATGCTACTCTGTTGTTCAAATCATCTATATGAAACAATTTTAATTCCAAAGTATAATGAATTAAAACTAACTTTAGTACCATTGGCTTAATATCACAAAATGAAGCTATAATGTTTGATAAATATTGTTCACGTTTCGCATTACAAAGTTCCAAAGATTGCATTCAGAAAAGAAAAGAAAGTACTAAAAGAAACGCGTTAACAGAACAAACCGCTAAACTTTTGAACACAACAAGAAAAATGTTAATAAACTCTACTGAGAAAAGAAACAGCTAGAAAAAGCAATGGCAATGACATATACGCATACACGCGCGCGAGCACGTAAAGGGAGCGATAAAAGAAAACGCTAAAATACTTCCACCGCGACATCTGACTGAATAGGGAAACAATTATTATAGTGATGCGAAGTACGAAACCAAATACACACAACACAAAGAATATCATGCATTGGATAAAAAATAAGGTTTCTAGTAGAAGCTTTCTACTTATATGAAAGAAACGAGATGAGTTTAAACAACAGTCTCCATGCATTCCTGTTAACGCTATTATTGCTATAGTTTGCTTTGTGTAGTACATTTAAGTGCTCATTGTAAACTGTCATATTTCTTGATTGTTTAATTTCTATGTTTCCATTATGTAAATTTTGCCTAGTATATAGACATATTTGACAAAATAAATTAGAAGATAGATTTAAAAAATTAAATATTTCATGGACAGCTAATCCATTCCCTCAAAACTCAGCCAATGATGCATGCAAAATATATTTTTCTTCTCCTAATAGTAACTCCTTTATCATTTTCTTTACAAGATCTTCTGAGAAAGGATTTAATATTTTTTCCATTTTGTATTTTTTTTCATATCAACATGATAACAAAGCAAAATGTGAATACTACTGTTTCAGAATTCATGAAGTAGAAGATTCTGTATTGTATAGTACAGACTCCTAATTTATGAGATTAATTTATGAGTCTTAAAGTTATTACGTACATTACCACTTACGTACATTAAACTACGATTGTGTGAGATACATACATCTAACGTCACTCTTAAACTTTTAGCAGGAAAAGTACCTTCCCAATATATTCTTAAATCTTATTTTATTATTTGGATATATTATTTGTATGTGTTACAGATCATTATAATTCCGCTGTTGTGATACGAGTGCAAGCAAAGAGAAGCAGTTTTGACAATCTGTAGAAATAAAGGAGAAAGTTTGAAGAATGAAAGAGAAGGCAGGAGAGATATCAGACATCAGCAGAGTCATTTTGCAGTGAGCATTATTACTTATTTGTGTAAAATTAGTTTTTTCTTTCCGTTTATTCAGATGTTTTATTTCTATATTTTAAAAATAATAATTATAAAGAAAAAGAATTCAGAAATTACGTAGAAATAGGGACTATCTTCCGATTTCAATAATTTTGTTGTCAAAGTCATTCCCCCCGAGTAATCTTCAAAGGGTTTTAATCCGTGTTTGTTGTTTATTAAAAAGTTATTAATAAAATAAGTTTAATGATTTTACATGGATTTCCAATTTTCTACAATAATAGATTTACTTTTGCACCGAGCAGTGTGGAGATGAATCTTTTACTTACAGAGAGGTTTCACAAATTCTTGAAATTTGAAACTCATGTGAAATAATAGACCTCGTTTCTTATTGAAAGCAAGGCCGATGGAAGTGAAGAATAGATCTCGTTTCGCATAGTTGTAACTCTATGTGAAATTGTAGGATAATGAAAACAATTTGGCCTAAAAGTAGAAAAGATAGGGGAGGGAGGTGGACTTTTTATGGAAAGTTGTATGGAAATTCATATAAAATTATACAATAATAGATTTTAAAATAAAATAAAAGCCTTTTTTATACAGCCAAAAACATATGTATATATAATTTGGGTTAATAAAACTGATACAATCATCGTTAAAACATGTCGCAAACAAATTGTACATACGTAGACGCGTTTCGGCTCACTGAGCCCTCTTCAGTAACGCAAATTTTTAACAAAATATAGTCATCGATGCTGAGTAGGTCCTTCGGGGGACGCAATTCCGTTGTCATGGATTGTGTTGAAACAATCATGCTTTTCGAAGAGTTGATGTCATTGACTCCCTCGAATTGCCCGTGGAGTGATAACCATAAGAACGCACTGTTCTTGTTTTTCTTAGTCTCAACGGAAAGGCCCGTTTTAATATTAACATCTACTAAGACGTTTTAATAAGAAAGATCATGTAATGAGACTAAGAAGAGCAAGAACAGTGCGTTCTTATGGTTATCACTCCACGGACATTTCCAATTCGAGGGAGTTAATGACATCAACTCTTCGAAAAACATGATTGTTTCAACATCCGTGACAACGGGATTGCGTCCACCGAAGGGTCTACTCAGCATCGATGACTATATTTTGTTAAAAATTTGTGTTACTGAAGAGGGCTCAGTGAGCCGAAACACGTCTACGTATGTACAATTTGTTTGCGACATGTTTTAAGGAATGATTGCATCAGTTTTATTAACCCACATTATATACATATGTTTTTGGCTCTATAAAAAAGGCTTTTATTTTATTTTAAGATTTTATATCCAAGGAGCCGTTGTAAATCGTTTTACGTTTTTATCTTTAATTATAATAGATTTTGTTTCATTGAAAGTCATTATTTTATTAATAACTTTTTAATAAACAACGAGTACTGACTAAAACCTTCACAACATTACTGATGACCGTGATAATATGTCTAAAAATTATGAAATCGAGATATAGTCTTTATTCCTACTAATTACAATTCATTTAAAACATCATAAACATTTAATCTTATAAAAATCTCATAAAAATCTTTTTTTTAAATGTCTAATTATTTAAAAAGTATTTAATTAAAGATATTAAAAAACTATTAAGGACTAATAACAAGAGAAATTTGGATTAAGATATTGAAATCAGATCAAGCCATTTAATTAAAACAAATCTTTGAATTAATATAATATAATATATAATATTTATTAAGCCATTTAATCCAGTAAAACATTTCTTTCTCGCCATTGAATGACGAATTAATTATGAAATTCTTTGCCTATATTTTGCATTTTTACTGTTGACTTTTTGAATATTGCGGATTCTAATGTACTCCTGGATCAGTTAATTTATTACAATGCTCTCGAATTTGTATGTGGTCCCTTATTGTCTTGTATGTTTCATAGATTCGCATACTTCTCCAATTATCTTTACACTTCTTTCTCTTATTATTATATTTGTTACTAGATACTGTAGTTTTTTCTACATATTTTTTTATATTTAGTTTTTAGTTTTTTTTAAATAATTGATTTCGACGTGTATTAGGTCTTATTTATTTTTTTCTGTTATTTAATTTACTCATATTTTTTGTTTAATATTTTTTAAATATTTGTCTGATTTAATTGATAATTTGTATAATTTATGTTTATATGTTATAGAATTACCATAGCTACGTTGCTAATAACTCTGTCACACATTGGTCGGTGAGTAACATAAAATTTTCTTGAGGTAACAGATAATCAATAAAAAACCTATCAGATATATCGACATTACATTAGAAATTATTATATTAGAAATTAGCATAAAATTTAATGGATCTGTTACCTTAAAACGGATTACAAAAACTATAACGAATATTTAGTCTAGAACTTACCTTTCATTGTTAATTTATTTCTGTGCTATTGTGTGCTTGAGACTACACTCACACAAATATATATACACAAAGAAAAATATATACACAAAGAAAAAAATATGTACAACTCAACGGTATTTTAATTATTTTTTTATTTTAAAATGTTATAAAAATAGTATTAATGGAATTAAAATGAGATCTGAATATTTTAATGTTATTTTAATATTATTGTTATTATTTATTAAGTATATTAATTAAATTTGTTGGGATTTGTAAAGAAAAAACACTTTGGGATCGTATATATTGATATATTATTTGAGAGAGAAAGGGGGGAAGGTGGGAGAGGGAGGTGTGGAGGGGGAAGGGGAGGAAGAGAGAAGAGAGAGAGAGGGGAAGAGACAGAGATTTTTTGATTGAATGATCTTTATTAGCTTCCTCAGCTATTTGTATATCAGTACAGTTACGTAATACTTAATACGTAATACTCCTTAATCCTTAATAGTAATAATTAACAATAGTAATAATAATAATTTTAATAATTAATAATAACATAGTCCTTTAATATTCTCTTAAATGACTCAATTCTTTTGCATCGTTTTATCTCATCTGATAAGACATTATAGTTTTTTTACACCTTCATAAAACATACTCTTGCGCACTTGCAGTTCTACGAAATTGCACTACAATGGGGGAGAAGGAGAGAAAGATGGAGAAAGATGACTAATCTTTCTCTGAAAAGAACTCTTACACACACAGGACGTGACACCAACAATTATGAGGTATGAGGTAATAAAAGAAAGTTGGTTGTTTAAGGAAGGGTTTCGTAGATTGATACAGACTCATGATATAAGATTTATTGGACGTTTGGATACATCGATGATTATGCTGGGATTTATTGTATAAGCTGCGACATATTTTGCGACGGTGACAGTCCGTTTGTCGAATAATAAAAATCAGGGGAGTCGCATTTGTCGGCTAATAACAAAGGCGGCAATGAACTTCAATAAACCGCTACAATTTCAAAATAATAAAAAACTGTAAGATACAGAAAACAAAGCAATTGCTTCAGAATGCAGAAGACTGAACAACTTTTAACAAATTTTACCACCAGATTGAAAACTGTAGTTTCACAAAAATTGATAAAATAAATGTTTTTATTGAGTATTGTAGGTATAAAGAAAAGTTATTTGAACCAAGAAAAACCGAGAACACGATGGAATAATTTGGAATACAAACGTTGATACAAATCAAAATGTCAATTTATTATTGCCATCAATTAGATAAAGATGATAAAACAATCGTCACAATAATATGTCATTTTTATAATTGAAAAAGTAAGAATGAAAGAAGACAGTTATATTTAATGATATATATAAAAGTGATATTGTTGTAATAAAGGTTTTTATTAAGATAGAAATACAATCGAGAATACACGTTGACGGACAGTAACTCAAGCACGGGATAAGTAAATCGAGAGAACTACTACCCCGTTTGTTCTCAAGTACGCGACATCTGCCGGAAGGGCCACAGAAACGCTAGGCCTTATATGGCCGCAACCGGCATAGACATATATCTATATGAGAGATGATTGCACACTCCCAACACCCCCTCTTGCAATCAGCTTATTTCAGATTCAATAGTTCGCAACAGTTTTTTAGTTTAACACTAGGGAGGGGTTTGGTGAACATGTCTGCAGGATTTTCCTGTCCTGAGACATGTTTCAGCACTACAGTTCCATCCTTAACAGCTTCTCTGAGGAAATGAAATCTGACGTTTACATGTTTAGTACGTTTCTTGTGATCTTCAGAGTTTGATAGCTTCACTGCTGCCTGAGTCACACCAAATCGTAGTTGGTCCTTCTAGTACAGATAACTCACCAATCAAATCTCGTAACCAGATTGATAGTTTCGTGGCTTCGAAAGCAGCCTGATATTCAGCTACTGTAGTTGAGTCTGCTACGATGTTGCTCTTCCTTGATTCCCAAGCAACTCCTCCATTATTGAATAAGAAGACATTACCGTATGTACTTCTAGCAGTTTCATAGCAACCAGCGTAGTCAGAGTCGCAGAAACCTTCTAATATAAGCTTGCCACCTCCTATCCTTAAACGAGTGTTCCTTTAATGTAGCGCATAATACGTTTTACAGCTACTACATCCTCATGACTTGGATCTTGAACCTTTCTTGCAGCTTTTCCAACTTGAAACGCAATGTCTGGTCTAGTCATCGTAGCGGCGTATAATAAAGAACCAATAACTTGCTGGTAAGGAAAACTGACTTCTTTCATTGGTTTCTTGGTTTCTTCGGTCTTCTTTAAAGACTTTTCTTCTCCTGGAGTTGATGACGGATTGCAATTACTCATGTTGAAGCGTTCCAATATCTTTCTCAAGTATCCGATTTGACTTAAGCTGATCGTCTTATTAGCCCGATCTCGCTCCAGCTCAAACCCAACAAAGCAATTCGGTTCGAATACCTTGATTTCGAATTCATTCTTTAGATGATCAACTATTTCATTGATCACCTCGTTGTTACTGCCAGCTATCAATAGATCATCTACGTAGAGAGCAACTAGTATTCTTCCCTTCTTATCATGAGAATAGTAGATGCATGGATCTGCCAGTGATCGTATCAGTCCAAATTTCTTCAGGAAGTAATCAAACTTGGTGTTCCAGCATCGCAGTGACTGTTTCAATCCATATAGCGACTTCTTAAGTTTCCAGACTTTTGTGTCTTCTAATTCGATGACTTCAGGTGGTCTAACATAGATTTCATCCTCCAGATTTCCATAAAGAAATGCCGTCATTACGTCACATTGAACCATAGCTAGATCTTCGTATGCAACAATTCCTAAAAATACTCGAACAGATGCACTTCGTACAACAGGTGCATATGTTTCATTATAGTCCAGTCCTGACTTCTGTGCGTAGCCTTTGGCAACAATTCTGGTCTTTAGCCGATTTATGGTTCCATCAGGATTCCTCTTGGTTTTTAGAACCCAACCAGTTTGCAGCGGCTTCTTGTCTTTCGGCAATTTGGTCACCTCAAACACCATATTTTTGACCAGTGAATCTAACTCATCTTGCATTGCAGATAGCCATTCATTGCCTTGATCACTGTCTAGTGCATCTTCAAATGTTGTTGGCCCGTCCATTGCCATATATATAATGTTGTCACTCTCTTGACCATTATAAATTTCTTGATCTGATTCTTCAGTAGTCGTAGATGTACCTCGATTTCGAAGTGACATTGATAATGGTGCTACGGAGTGTTTCTTAGTCTTTGATCCCTTCGGACGACCTGGCTTCCTTACTACTGGTGCCTTTTGTCCATCTTCAGATAACTCTTCGTTGATGGTCGTTGATGTATTTTCTTCAATGTCCTCATCGTAAACATTTACTTCATCTTCATCGTAGATCACATGAAATTTCTTTTCATTTACTTCGTTAAATTTTACGTCACGGACAACTTCAACTCTTTGTCGTTGAGGATCATAGATACGATACATTTTATCACTAGGTCCGTAGCCAATCAAGATTCCTTTCCAAGCCTTAGCATCAAACTTGGTCCTCTTCTGTCTCGGCACATGTACGTACGCTTGACATGCAAAAGACTTCAAATGTTCAATGGAAGCAGGCCTTTTATGCCATTGTTCAAAACTTGTTACTGATCCATCAGCTCTAGGTAATCTATTTGACAAGTAGGCGCTTGTATATACACATTCGGCCCAAAGTGATTTAGGTAATCTCGCGTTCAAGATCATGGCTCTTGCCTTCTCTGTCAGAGTCCGAATCGATCTCTCGGCAAGACCATTCGACTGAGGGGTGTACTCAACACTCATTTCGTGAGTGATGCTATTTTCTAGTAAAAATTTCTTGAATTCTTTACTGATGAATTCTGTTCCTTGATCAGTTCTCAAGACTTCAACTCGGTTTCCCGTTTCGACTTTGACTTCCTGGACAATTTTCTTGAATGCATTAAGCACTTCATTCTTCCTTTTAATGAATGCGACTTTCATAAAGCCAGTGCTCTCATCAGTAAAAGATACAAAGTATTGACAACCAGACATAGATGGCGTAGAGATTTTTCCACTTGTATCCGCATGGATTCGAGTCCCAGGTTTACATTCTTCTCTCCGAATACTTTTGTATGGTCCTTTCGACATTTTTCCATAAATGCAAGCTTCGCAGAAGAATTTCTCACTGCCTGTGGCTGTAATTCCTTTAGACCTTAGCACAGCCTTGACTTGTTTGAGGCACGCATGGCCTAATCGTTGATGCCATAGTTGCCAGGTAACTTGTCCATCTTGAGCTGAAAGAACTTCACCACTAATTTTCAGTTTGATCATCAATTTGTATGTTGTTGGACCTTTCTTGACACCGACGATTCGCACACCACCATCTGGTCCTCTAACGACCACGCCATTCTTTGAGAACACTGTTTCATGTCCATACTCTGCGGCAGCACCAATACTAAATAAGTTAGCCGATCCAAAGTTAGGACAATAACGTACCTTTTTTAGGATTTTTGCTTGCCATTTATAGCCATCATATGCCCATATATCAATGGTGCCCTTAGCCGTTGCATCTAGATATTCATCGTCGCCGATTCTGACATTTTCAGGTGGATTGAGTGGCTCCAATTCTGAGAACCATTCCTTTCTTCTTGTGATATGGCGATAGGCGGCTGAATCAGCCATCCAGCACTCGTTATCATCGTCACTTAGGGAGGATACGAAGGCTTCTTGGCCAGCTGATAATTCTTTATTATTATTGTCTTTCTTCATACTTTTACCGGATTTCTTTGATGGACAATCTCTAGCAAAATGTCCTATACCGTCACAATTGTGGCATCTGAAAACTTTCTTACTCTTAGACTGATTTTGCTGTTTACCTTGCTGTTTACCTTTTGGCTTGATTTTCCATTGCTTTTCCTTGGACATCAATGCATCCCCGGGATTGCTTTTGACGATCTGCTCTTTGCCAGACTCATTTTCGATGTCCATTAGCTTTCCCTGTAATTCAGCAATTGTTAAGTTCGGATTCGGTGCAATCCGCCATACCTCTCGGAAACTGTTGAACTGTTCAGGCAAACCACGAACGATTTTCGCGATCATAGTTTCCCTACTAACCGTCTCACCAAGGCTTCTCAATCGTTGCACAACTTCGGTTAGGCCCGCAATGTACGTCGATACGTTCATACCTTCTAACCAACGGTAGCCATGAAAATCTTCATTGACTAACAGCTTCGTAGTCGCCGACACATCTTTGTATAATGCTGTCAGACGAGTCTACATATCTCTCGCTGTAGTGCATGTTGAGATAACCTTCAAAATGATCTTCATTAAGAGTCTTTGAAATCAACGATTTTGCCAACGCATTGTTCTTCCGCCATGTTGCTTTCGTAGTTTCGTCAGCAGTTCTGCAGGTTCCGTCCTTGTTCCATCAATTAAGTCTTCAACTGATTTCGATTCCAGAAGTGCCATCATCTCAAATTTCCATCGCGTGTATGAAGCTCGCGTGAGCTGTGTCACTAGCTGTTGACGATCTTCCATCGTTGTTACTCTCTTAACCGCACGAACGCTTTTCGTGTACCGTCTGTGACAACTTCTTCGAGCAACTCAGAAAAAAAACGAAGGAACCAACGCGCACTCGTGTCACAATCACGACGTGAATGTACTGTGCACAGACACAATAAAGTAAAAGGAATTCGACTAGCTAGCGCAGTGGAAGTATGCTGGGCCCATAACCTGTTGTGATAAAGGTTTTTATTAAGATAGAAATACAATCGAGAATACACGTTGACGGACAGTAACTCAAGCACGGGATAAGTAAATCGAGAGAACTACTACCCCGTTTGTTCTCAAGTACGCGACATCTGCCGGAAGGGCCACAGAAACGCTAGGTCTTATATGGCCGCAACCGGCATAGACATATATCTATATGAGAGATGATTGCACACTCCCAACAGATATAAATGATATAAATAAAAGTTTATAAAAGACATACCTCACAATTCAAGACAAAAGTCCTCGCCCTTATTTGGGCTATGTTAAAATATTAAGTTGTCGGAAAAGTCATAACGCATTTTTGCAACAGATGGCGATAGTTTATTTTTGGAAGTACTACACTGAGAAAAAAAGTTAAATCAACACAATTTTTTTTTTATCCAACTATGAGGCGGGCACGGGCTGTCAAGCAAACATTTGTTAATTTGCAAAAATATTATGTCTCAATAGATACAATTAATTTGTATCAAAAGAAAGATTTAGTTAATCTAACAATATTGAATTATGTTTAAATATATACAGGGTGACCCATTTTAACTTAGGCAGCCAAATAACTCGAAAAATAAGCACACTACGAAAAAATGTTTAGAATCAAAATTTCGTCATTTCGAGGGGGACGTACAATGATGTTAAAATCAGCCCCCCACCCCTCCCCCTGGGCGGTGAGGGGGGCAAGTTTGAAATCTTAAATGGGAACCCCTATTTTTTATTGCATATTCGGAATCTTTGGCTAAAAACACATACAATTTGTCTGAAACATTTTTCTCGATTCATGATAGATGGCGCTGTAATCGACGAAATTCAATTTCTTCGATTTCTCTTACTGAGAACCCATGCTTACGATTCTGCAATAAATTAACAATAAAAATACTACGTTTTCATTGTTAATACTCGAAATTAATCTTAAAACAAACTTCTCATTATTTTTTATTACTCATTAATTACTTCTCAAGAAACTGCTTTTAGCGTAACCCAGGAACAACGACGTGGACGTAGCAGTTTTCTGTTCCCTTCGGGGTGCTTGATTAACGTGAGTCCCCTCGCCTCTCACAATTCGGGGTGCTTGAACGTGTGGTAACCCAGCCAGTGAAGGCAAGGTCGTGTGGTGACTCAACCAGTGAAGGCAAGGTCGTGTGGTGACCCAACCAGTGAAGGCAAGGTCGTGTGGTGACCCAACCAGTTAAGGCAAGGTCGTGTGGTGACCCAACCAGTTAAGGCAAGGTCAAGTAGTGACCCAGCCAGTGAAGGCAAGGTCGTGTGGTGACCCAACCAGTTAAGGCAAGGTCGTGTGGTGACCCAACCAGTTAAGGCAAGGTCAAGTAGTGACCCAGCCAGTGAAGGCAAGGTCGTGTGGTGACCCAACCAGTTAAGGCAAGGTCAAGTAGTGACCCAGCCAGTGAAGGCAAGGTCGTGTGGTGACCCAACCAGTTAAGGCAAGATTGCATTGTTATCAGCTCTCTCCACATGGAGGAGATGCTCAAAGTGTGCACCATTATTTTCTAAGGATAACAGTAATCGACAGCGAAAGTTACGTTGTACATTTTCTAGCATTAAAAAGTTATAGCTTCACAAGCTCTTCTTATTCTTTCCATCATATTCAATCTTGTCGTTGGAGCTTCACTATACACTGCATCTTTAACGTATCCCCATAAAAAGAAATCAAGGGGGTTCAAATCCGGTGATCTCGGAGGCCACAGAACTGGTCCACCCCGCCCTATCCACCGATTTGGGAACCTTTGATTCAAAAACATCCGTACAATACGAGCATAATGAGCAGGAGCACCATCTTGTTGATACCATAAATTTAGTCTAACTGCAAGGGGAACATTCTCTAGGTATGCTGGCAAATCATTTTCGAGGAATTCTAAATACATTGGACTATTAATTGGACGTTCAAAAAAATGAGGTCCAATGACTTGGCCATTGCAAATGCCTACCCATACATATAAACTCCAACGATGTTGATTAAGCACCTCACGATACCAATGTGGATTTTCTGGTGACCAATAGTGGCAATTATGCCTATTGAGACTACCATTGCTGATGAATGTTGCTTCATCACTGAAACAAACATTACTAAAAAAATCTGGATTCTGATCTAACATCTCAAGAGCCCATCTACAAAATTGTACTCTGAGTACGCAGTCGGCCTCACTTAATTCCTGTACCAGAGTAATATGATACGGATGGTAATTGACTGATCGTAACAATCTATGTGCCGTAGTTTGAGGGATTCCCAGTTCTCGTTCTATTTGACGGGTACTAATATGGGGATTTTGATGAACCATAGCCAAAACTGCGAGCAATCTAGGGTCATTATTATTATGAAGTCTATTCTTTCGCCTTTCGCGATGAAGTGGATTATTACGAGATCTCCTTTCAATGTTTATAATTTGTTGATCAGTAGGATGGCGGCGATTTGGGAATCGCTCCGCATAAGTACGGGCAGTAAGTCTGTAATTTCTACCACATTCACCAAAGGTTATAAGAATATCGACTACTTCTGTAGGCGTATAATTTGCCATTTTACCAGAATTTTATCAGAGTACAAATGTTAAAAAAATACATAAACACTTGTGACTTTGGCACTAAATGGACAAAATTTTGGAGGGATACTTAGAGGAACTCCATCAGATGGAAAGTCCAAAATGTCTCGGTACTTCGGACCATTCAAGTTGCCTAAAGGGCAGGTTACGCTAAAAGCAGTTTCTTGAGAAGTAATTAATGAGTAATAAAAAATAATGAGAAGTTTGTTTTAAGACTAATTTCGAGTATTAACAATGAAAACGTAGTATTTTTATTGTTAATTTATTGCAGAATCGTAAGCATGGGTTCTCAGTAAGAGAAATCGAAGAAATTGAATTTCGTCGATTACAGCGCCATCTATCATGAATCGAGAAAAATGTTTCAGACAAATTGTATGTGTTTTTAGCCAAAGATTCCGAATATGCAATAAAAAATAGGGGTTCCCATTTAAGATTTCAAACTTGCCCCCCCTCACCGCCCAGGGGGAGGGGTGGGGGGGCTGATTTTAACGTCATTGTACGTCCCCCTCGAAATGACGAAATTTTGATTCTAAACATTTTTTCGTAGTGTGCTTATTTTTCGAGTTATTTGGCTGCCTAAGTTAAAATGGGTCACCCTGTATATATATATATATATATATATATTTTCGTATATTTTCACGACTATTTTTCGTAAGCATTGGCTATTTCGACGACTTTTGGCTATTTTAACGTCGTCAAAATTTTAATCATTCAATCGTATACTTTGATGACTGTCGTCAAATTAATATTAATGGTGAAAGGGATATTTTCACGACACTGTATAAATTGACGACATGCATATATAAATGGTGATTTTGACGACATTAAACAAATATTGTAAATTTACCTCGTATCCAAACAAAAATACATTTTTTGGTAATTTTATAAATTAAAATTAATAGATCATAAAATTTAATTATGATATTTGTCATGTATGTAGATGAAATAAAGAAAAAAATTCGATTTATAAAGTAAATGTTTAAGTAAATGCTAAAATAAAAATAATTATGATTTGTTTCACTTAAATTTTGATAAAAATAAACTTATATTTAATTTATTATTAATTAATATCTTTTGGCATAATAATTATAAAAATAAGAAGATTATTTGATAGAAAAAATTAAACGTTAAGATTTTAAAAGCTTCTTAAATTATCGACTAAAATCTAACAAGAAAATTAACAATTTTTACTTAATATAAAAATACAGTAGTTTAGATAAACGAAATAAAATTGGTTTCGTGCGTAAAAATGCCATTTTATATGGCCAAGAAGAGTCAGCGTTACCCTCATTTTCCGCAATTTAAAACAGTGTTTCAAAGCTAAAGCTAAACATCTCCTGTCTATTCATGAAGCGTGTCTTAGCGGTCTTTTGCAAAGTATTATTTCGAACAAAAATGTTATAATCAAGTATATAAAAATGTATAATAATGAAGACATCAAACATACAGTGATAATTATAGCTGCTGCAGAGATTAAAATACACCGTATAGCCATTGCAACTGCTATGATGCTTTTATTTTAAAAAAAGAAAATTAAAAAAAAGTATTGGAAAACTGCACTGCAGTCGTTTTTGCAGATGGAATAAACGAACTACCATCTGCGGTAGTTGCATAAACGAACACATCCTGAAAGTACTGTTAGATAGAAGTCTGATGCAGGATTCAGACATTGATTTATATGGTTATAATGGATAAGGGCTAGGACCACAGACTTCTATATTATACGCTAGACTGCTATAATAATACCACAGTATAATACCATAGTAATTATATACCATAGTAATATTTATATGTAAAATAAAATGTAATTAATTTATACAAAGTTATACATTTTATATTTATTATATTATATTTATTTATTTATATTACTTATTTATGTTTTTTTATTTATTTTATTTATATTATACGTATAAAAAAATATTAAGAATTTATTTAAATTAGCTTTTAATATTTTGTCATAAAATTGTGTATGATTAAGTACTAATCTAGATAGAAAATAGTCACAATAATGTTAAAGTATTTCAAAATGACAAGTAAATGTCATTTTTCAAATTATGATCAAGAGATGAGTTTTGTATATATCTCGTTAGCTGACGTTTGACTTTACTTTGATATTATCATGACTTCTTGATCTAATTGAATTAATACTTATTCATACACAATTTTATGAAAATATTCCGATGAACGACATTACACATGTTTTATTTAAGTTTTAAGTTTATATTGCAGTATAGTTAATTCAATACATGTACATGTTTGAAAGGAATGATTTGCTATATATGTATACATTAAATAATATAATATAAATGTGTATATATATATATATATATATATATATATATATATATTATTTATTTATTTATTGAGAAATATAAAAAGAACAAAAATAACCATCTTATAACTAAATTGTACTTTAATCTTAAATTTCTTACAATTAGACAAAAAAACAATATTATTTTGGCAATTCGATTACATACTATCAGTCACAATTCTTTAGTCTTTTAAATTTCTTACAATTAGACAAAAGCAATCGTACTTAGCAGTTCGATTACATATTATCAGTCACAATCTTTACTTAAACATAAAGTACATTGAATTATAAATTTTTGAATACTCTGCATAATAATCTATAATATATGTAATAAAGATTACTATATATGTATATTAAGACCTTAAATTTCTTACAATTAGACAAAAAAACAATCTTATTTTGGCAGTTCGATTACTATCAGTCACAATTCTTTAGTCTTTTAAATTTCTTACAATTAGACAAAAAACAATCTTACTTGGCAGTTCGATTACATATTATCAGTCACAATCTTTATTTAAACATAAAGTACATTGAATTAAATTTTTGAATATTCTGCATAATAATCTATATTATATGTAAGATTACTATATATGTATCATGGTGTATGAAACAAGGTGAACCGTTCCGAAGGATGTGCCATCGTCCAACAACATGGCGGTAATGGCCGATCTGTAGGAACCAATCAAAATTTGATCCAAAATAACATTGAACCTATAACAACATTCTCTTATTGTACACATAGTGCACATGGTGGAACTGGATCAAATTTCTATTGGTTACCTACACATCACGTGGGTTATCATATGCGCAACGGTTCACCTTGTTTCTTACACCATGATATGTATATTATGATCTTAAATTTTTTACAATTAGACAAAAAAAAACAATATTATTTCGGCAATTCGATTATATACTATCAATCACAAATCTTTAGTCTTTTAACCCTTACGAGGTAACGTCGGGTCACTCGTGCCTCGGCAAAAGTGACTCTCATTGGTAGCTCGGGGAGGGGGGAAGGGAGCCCGACCGAACTGTGCTGGAAAAAATTGTATAGTAGTAGGCTACTAGTTATGGCTATTTAGAAAAAAAAAAATTTTTTAAACATTTTCATTTGTTTATTTAATTATACAAAAAAAAATAATAATAAATTGGCAAAATGGTTAATCGTCTTCATTCTAGGATAGTAAATGAGTCACCAAGAATTTTTTCAGATTTTTTAAAGCATTTTTAAGCAAGATTTTAATCATCGGACACGAGTGACCCGACGTTACCGTGTAAAGGTAGTAAAAATGACGTTACCTCGTAAGGGTTAAATTTCTTACAATTAGACAAAATCAATCGTATTTTGGCAGTTTGATTACATATTATCAGTCACAATTTTTACTTAAACATAAAGTACATTGAATTATAAATTTTTGAATATTCTGCATAATAATCTATATGTAATAAAGGTTACTATATATGTATATTATGACATTACATTATATCTATATAACATAAATTTAGTACAAACGTTGCCACATATGTTTACGTATTATTACATTGTACTTTTAATTATCACATTTATTAATTATTTATTAATACTAAATAATAAATGCAAATATTTTAATATTTAAAACAAAAATAAATGTTAAAAATAAAATAAAACAAAATGTAACATAAAATATATTTATAGAATTATTCTTTAAAAAAAAAAAAATTCTTCAGAGTACTTGCAACACTTCTAAAATTTGATTGCACAAAAGAAAAGTACATAGAAGGAACTTACATATGTGACTTACGTAAAACTTTTTGTTTGTTATGCAGCCATGTTTTTATTTGCGGCGATGTACATTTAGTCAAGGACGTATATACCCAATAAGCACAAGTACGTCCTATGTACGCACGATGGACGTCCATGCTGGACATTGTGTACATCCACTGGACGTCCACGTCAAGTACAGCGGACGTACAAAGGACGTCCAGTGTACATCCGTTTGCAACTGCGATGGACATCCATAAGACGTCCATTATTGGACATATATGGACGAATTATGGATCTTAAATGAACGAATTTTGGACTTCTTATGGACGAAATTCAAACCTTTACTGGACATATTTCAGCTGCTTATGCATATATATGTATAATTAATTAGGTAATTATAATAATTAATAATAACAATTTTGTAGAAAATTGAAATATTTTTTATTGATATTTATTATTGTTAATTTTTTATTATCTCTTGTGAAAATAACAATCTTGTTGTATCATCACAGTATGCAGCATATATAGTATATAAACTAAACCATATGTTTTTATAAACGAAAATAATTTATAAACTATGTCTATACAATCGATATAAACGAAAAAAAAAAAATTTTATCACTTTTAGTACTTGTACTAATTGTATCATCACAGTACGCAGCATATATGTATATAGTATATGAACTAAACTATATAAACTATACAAACGAACTAAACTATATAAACTATATAAACGAAAAAAAATCTTATGCAAGTATAATCACGTAGTTCTCTCAGTGTGTATACATTATTCTTGTGTGTATATATTATTCAATATTTTCGTCAATATTCTCTTTATATTTTTTATTATTATTGTTGCTGCGTTCTTGGGCTCTTCTTAACCATTTTTGGATTGCTTCTTCGCACTGTTTGTTAGTGGAATTTGGAATGCTCCCCTTGACAGAACCTAATATATAAAAGAGGATAAAAAATATTTAGAAAATAGTAAATAGATCGTATAATACAATATATTCATTTAAAATAAAATATACATTATTAAAGCCATATATATAGTCATCGAACAAAAAGTTTCTACCTCTAATTCTATAACCAATTGATTTTTGTCAAAAATGCTGATACACTTCAATATTGTTTTCAAAGGGCTGTATGAAATGTAACCATATTACTTCATCCCCTTAATTGGGGTAGCTACCTTCCAAAAAATCTTAAATAGCAATAGGGGTCAAATAATTATCCCAAAATTTCCAAATGCAAATTTTCGAAAAATATTTACTCAAATAAAAGAAAATAGACATCGCTGTAAAAAGAATCAGAATTACCTTTGAAATTATACTTATTTGAAAACAATATTGAAGTGTATCGGCATTTTTGACAAAAATCAATTGGTAGAATGAAAAATCAATTAACGAGGTGGAAACTTTTCGTTGAATGATCCTGTGTACACACACACGCACGCACGCACACAATTAACTCTCTAAGGAACCATTTATTATATTGAAAGCGAAAGTGAGATCAATCAAAAAAAGTCAATTACAAGTAGTTTAATAAATCTTCGAAGAAAGAATGGGTTTTAAAAAAACATTAAGTGTTTGGAAAAAGGAAGATTAACGCTTTAATTAGCACGTATGAGTATTGAACACTTTAATAATAGAAGATACATAAAGCGGAACACGACGTGACTTGTGATAACTAGCGAAGAAGAAGCACCACCATCTTGGGGGGGTGATGCAAGTGATGACGGTTACCGCGCCATCTGCTTTATATAATGGTGAAGATTAAGCCGGGACATATGAATTTTCAACATTAAGTAAAATAATCCATTTACCAATTATCAAATCCGCTAATTTTAATTTGTTGAACGTTTTCTTGGACCGCCTTCCCAACCAGCTGTAGGTTGCTGCAAGTTAATTTGTAATCAACATTTGTAAAGCCCTTTGTGTGACATTATATACAGAGCTTCCACCAATTTTTAAAAGTTCATTCATCTGTAAAATTCAAAATAAAAATATATTGAAATTTCATTAATTAATAAAGTATATTGTAACACTGCAATAAAAAATGTATATTTAAGAACGGACAATATAAAAAATTACCGCAGTGTTAAAATTTTTCTCGTCCTTTAAATGTTCTTCGACGCGGATTAGGTCTTCTTCGTTTTGTAAAGGAAAATCAAAAATTGTGAAAAATGAAGGTCCTTCCTGTACTTGGTTCACTTTATCATTTGTAAGAAAACGATTAATAGATGTGGTCATTTCTTGAAGAGAATCTGTATATTGCCACATGCTTGCTTTGAGCATATTTTGTTGGTGAATTATTTCTTTAAAATATTTTTCTGGAAAATAGTTTAATATATTTATCAATAAATTGTTGAACATATAGTAATTTCGATAATTAATTATTTTATAAGATTGATAATAAGTTTACCAAAAATAAACTGTACATTAAATATATATGTTACTCGCAATCGTCGAATTTGCCCATTGACTGAATTTTTTAAGCAACGCGATGTGAGTAAGCTATAGGTCCCCTGCGTTCTGGGTATTTATTTCGGCCACTGGACTTGGAAAACACCCACAACACGTTGTGGTCGAAATGAATACCCAGAACTCGTTGTGGACATTTAAGCCTATGCACGTCGCGTTGGTTAAAAAATTTGTGCAATGGACAAATTCGGCGATTGCAAATTATATAAACAAAATACATACCACAATTGTGTTTTAAATGTAATGGACAACATTTACATTCTGTCACAAATGGTTGATTATTATTGTCATTCAAATCTTTATTATCATCTATAAAATCTATAAAAAAAAATACGTTATAAGCTTTACATTTTGTAAAAAGTTGTGATTAATAATTTTGTATTGTTGTGCCGCGCCCGATTGCGAGTTTCCGCAAATGGAAGTGATCGAATCTCTAGGCGGGTAATACACTGGGATACGCTTTACGCTATGGCTCTTGCGAGCAGGTTTGAGAAACGCGATTATTTTGGGACTTCAAGCGAAGGTTACGGATAGTATCCGGGGAGGGGGTTAGGTGGATGAAGAGAATAGTCGGGGAGTAGTCGAGGTAGGGCTTTTCCTCGGAGCGGTTTACGAGTTCGAGGTATTCGGGCAGAAAAATGGAACAGGAGGTGCAGTCGGATATGCGGCAAAATTTAGATAAAGATTTCCCACATAAATGACACTGCCGGCTTAAAATATCATAGTCTATGTGGATTTCGTGCAATTTGCAAATAATATACCCTGTGCGCTGTGACCCGGGGTCGAATTCGCAGAAACACGAAAAACAAAGCGGGGTATTGTAATCAGGACGTATGGCGTGGTACTCAGTTTTTACACAAAGGGCGAGTTTACTCCACGCCCAAAGTTCCGGGGGAATCGTATTCTGAAGCTGAACAACGTCACGTGGCTCTCGTAACTCAACCAATCGGCATACGGCAGTACCACTGAGTTATTTCGCTGCGTAGTATGCGACGGAGGGCACATCGTCCAACATTAACGATTTGATATTATGACCGGAAGGGTAAACGATCGCGTCCTACCTTTCGTCGACTCACTTCGTCCTTGCTTCTAGCTGCTCGACGGAAAGTCGCCCGGGTTGTCTTCTTCAATGGTCTTCCTCTCCTGGGGTCGATTCGGCAGCGAAGATGACGAATGATGTTGTAACGGATTTAGAAATACTACAGTAATAGCAGTAACAATAACGCGCACTGAAATTACAGGATTTAGGATATCGAAATAAACTTACACTGGCTTTACTCTAAATATATAAATGTATTCACTAAAAGGCTAATACAATGTTCACTAGGAGGTAACTTATCTAGATTTTGAAATGGTAATAGAATAATGGGAGGGAACGCGTCTAAACTCCTAGGAGTAAGAACACGTCCGTACGCGGTGGAGTCTGGCGATCGAGAGAGAGAGAGAGTCATGGCGGCGTAGGCGTCCTCCGCCGCATCGGCGCCGTATCCCCACTTTGGGTTCTTCTTCTTCGTTGTCCCCACTCCTTGGGTCCTTAGGGCCGCTTCGCATGCCGGGCCGATCCTCATGGCGGGAGTGGTGATGCTTCTCATTGGCGCGTTCCCTATTGGTGCGCGCGGCGCATGCGCAGTTGGGCGCAAGTCTTAAGTGTTAACTTATTTCTATGGGAGGAATTTGTTTAACAAAGAGTGTCTTGTTGGTTGTAGTGATGCTAAAGATTAATCGATGACGCTTATTTCTATAATGTGTTAGGAGTTAATAATATTTATGCGTAATGGTTATTTATACTTAAACAAAGAGAGTTAAGCAAGTAGGAGTAAATGAATAATTAATGAATAATTAAATGGGTAAGTTCTATAGTTAACAAACGGATAGGTTTATAATAATAAGGGTAGTAAAAATTAATATTTAATTAATTTGCGTGGGGGCATAACACCTCCCCCCTTATTTAAAAATGTTGGCCTATGCGCCAAGATTTTGTTATTCGTTGAGAATTAACGTCGTGGTACAGAGGCTAACTTACACTATGTCGTCTTTTAAATATCTACGGAGTTCGGAATATGAGTAGTCGGCTCTATGTTCGTTCGGGTGGCCCTCCTCGGTTTTGGGGCAATATTCCTCGGTTGTGGGAAGGGTGTTTTGGGGGTCGTTGTCTTTGGCGGGTGTTGGTGGTGGGGTCTTCCCCTTCTGACGTCCGGCCAGGTGCAGTAGCAGGTGTGTCACTGAACTCCACACGGCTCCCAGTAGGTGCATGCTCCAACCGTAAGTCGAGTGTAGGGCGTATCCGTGTATCGTTGTATCGATAATCAATTTAATTATTCTCAGAATGATAAATATGGCCAGGATGCCCGCGCTGGCCGATCCGAAAGTGATGAAGCCTTTCCACGCCTTTCTCCCGGCGGACTCTGCTATCTTCTCCAATGATGCTTCGTCCATGAGATTTAGCAGGGATATACTACCGGCTGGCAGTGTTTCGCCCATCGCGCCACGCGCGATTGTATTTAACATGGAAGGCTTCTCAACCGGGAACATGATGTGCGTTTTTAGTCGATCCAGGTCGTCGCTGCTGTATATGCCGTTTGTTGCTAAAGACGCTGGGTTCGAATAATGCCACGCAGGATGCGTTAACGGCTGGATCATCGGTGGCGCTTTCGTTTCTATTGGTTTTGGCGTGAGACGGAACCACGTTCCGTGAATCTTATATAGCATCGGGATTAGGTCACTGCATTCCCGCGGTGATCCTTGGCGGGAAAGAATTCTTGACCTCGGCAGCAAGAAGTATGATATATTTTTGTGTGACACAGGGAGCTCATGATAGCATCTCTCCGTGTGTCTGATCTTGCATTCCACTGGGACGCATTTTATCAGATGAATCGCTTCTCCAGTGGTGACGGCCGTGTAGCCGGGGCTCTTCATTATGCGGTACGCCATTTCATCTGGTGCGATGGTTGCCAGCGATAGTGCGTTTTGCAGCACCTGCCTTTCTAAAGCGCACTTTTGCTCCATTATGTCTCTGTATAGCTGTGTCAATTGCGTCTTAATGTGCTTTTCTACGTAGATGAATTTTGAGTTTACGTACGAGAATAAGTCGAGGTTGTCTACAGACATTTTCGTTCGGGTGCGAAAGGTGCGGCCTTTTGATGTTTCTAGGATGAATAGCTTCGGGTGTTCCGTTTGGAACAGGTTATAGTCGCACACGCTAAGTTCTGCAGTTTTGGCGAGTGCAAAGGTCGTGTCTTGTGTGGTCACTGTGTATATAGTGGGTGAATTCCGCCGGTCTCTCGGTGTCAGTTTCACTGCAGGTCCCTCGTAGAGGATGTCATATTGATCAAAATGGCAGCTGTCAGCGGGGAGTGGATGCCAGTAGGTTTCCGATCCTTCAATGTCAAAGCAGTAACCAGGCTCAACCCTGCAGTGGGTTCCAGATGGGAGGATGATGTCGCCGGTGGATCTTTTTACCGAGGCTTCGGAAGACCTCAGGGTGATCTTGATGGAGGCTTGGACCACGACGTTCTCCCATGATCCATGTCCGTCCGTGTACTGCGATCCGGAACATCTGCCGTCCATTGACACTGACCCTGCCAGCGTGGCACTTCGTAAATTGGTGGTGTTCTTGGCTATTCCATCTAGTATAGCGTTGGCAATGGTGATGGTTCCGGTCTCATGTAGCCTCCGACAAGCTTGTTCTCCGATTTCTCGAATATATTCTTTTCTTCCCTGATGGACTATTGAGACGTGCGAATGCATTCCGCAATAGTGGACTGTCCGGTCGATTTCGATCTTGCACTGGGTTATTTCGGTGTGGTCGTAATCGGATAATTGCATTAATTGGACGTAGGTTTCGTTCTTGGTAGGCTCAATGTCTTCCATGTTGCAATCGTCTATATCGAGTAGTGATAGAGTTGTTATGTTAAGGCCTTGTCCTCCACAGTCGTATCCCGTAAGAGCGGCTGTGAGGGGAATACACACAAACATTACAGCGCGGAACATGTTGACTGTTCGGAGTTCAGCGAGACACTGTCGGCCGGTTGCTCCGATGTCCGGTTGTTACGATGTCTTCCTTCGTCTTCGGGGGTGGGGAATGGCTTTAGTTTGTCCGTGTGGACTACTCTGGAGTTCCTCGCATTTACCCTAATTCTTACATTATTATTTTTTAATATTTCAATTATCTCATATGGGCCAGTGTACTGGTCTTCTAATTTCTTTGTCGGTTCTCTGAGTAAGTATGCCTTATCTTTTAATTTAAATTTATGGGGGTTCGCTCGCTTATCGTAATAAGCCTTTGACCTTTCCTTTGCGGTCAACAGGTTATCGTGTGCACTTTCTTGCACGTCTCGAATTCGGTTATAAAGAGTCTTAAGGTATTCCTCGTAGCTTTCATTTATCATATCTTCGGGCGGAGGGTCACTCGTTGGTGTTCGCGCTAATTTACCATAGACCAGTTCGTGCGGAGTGTATCGGGTGCTCTCGTGTACGCTCGTGTTATAAGAAAAACAAGCCAGTTTTAGATATTCGTCCCATTCGGATTTGTTTTTTATTGTTAATTTTAAATATTCCCATAATACGTGATGAGAGCGCTCGATAGATCCGTTTGATTGTGGTCTGTACGCAGTCGTCTTATACTGTCTAATTCTAAATTTTTTTGCTATAGTCTTCATTAAGCTGTTTATAAAATGCGAGCCTTGATCAGTTAATATGGCCTTGGGCGCTCCGTAAGTACATATAAATTCGTTTGTCAGGGCATTGGCCACTTCAATGGCTCCCGCATTTTTCAAGGGGATTGCCAGCGAATACTTGGTCAACAGATCTTGTATTGTCAAAATGTACGCGTTACCGGAATGGGAGGCAGGCAAAGGTCCCATTATATCCATAGATATCTTATCAAACGCGGCGTCGGGTGTGTCCGTCAGTACCATTGGCTGTCTTGTCTTTCGTCTCGTTAGTTTTTTTAACTGGCAGTCCCGGCACCGCTTAATGAAGGTTTCTACGTCGTGTTTTATACGTGGCCAGTAGTATCTACTTCTTATACGGCTAAGTGTTTTCTTAACGCCTTTGTGGCCTCCGATGGCCGAGGAATGATTTTCCGTTATTATCGTATCACGCATGTGTGTATCAGGGATTCGCACGGCGTTCGTGCAAATTGTAACATTTATACCCGTATTACGTAGTATATTTTCTATCAGATTCTGGGTTTTCTCCCAGGGTATACCGTCTACATAGCCTTTACATATAGAAAAGCTTGGGATTCCTAGTTCCTTCACGACATCTAAAAGAGAATACATGACGTCGCGTATGGTCTCAGTTACTATTAATTCGGAAGCTTTATTCTTTACGATTAAGGCAATTATATATGTATTCCTTCCACGCGGAATCACGCGGGCGCGCGCTAGCGTCGCATTCGTGATTTCAGGAAGCAGATTGGCTGCCTTTAACGCTCTAGCACCTGTATCGCATGGTACTCCGGATTGCGTAGCGAATATTACAATGCTATTTTTTTGTGATAGGATATTCTCTGGTGTATATTTAAGTTGAATTTTGGGGTTTGGCTGGGGATCGTGTGGCACGTTTAGGCCTTCAAGCAACGTTTCATCTTCGCTCTCGCTAGTGTTACTGTCGGATTCGGTGTCGTCTGTTTCGGTCTCGGGGTATAACGTTTCCGGGTCGCAGGGATCGTGTGCTAATTCTCGAAAGTCATTATCGCTTATCTTGGCTGAGGACGCTGCTGGCGTCACGTTGATAGGGTCAGATTCATTGTCGGGGTCTGTTAATCTGTCCTGAACACGTGCGGGTTTCGGGTTTTCCTTATCTAGGACGGATGTTGGTGCCGTGCTGGCGGCTGCCCGCTGTGTGGGTTTAAAGTCAAACAGCGTATCGTCGTCTGTCGAGTCGTAAATGTCGAGGGGGAGAAGTTGTTTATGTCTTTCCTTGGGTCCCGTATCTCGAGTGGTCGGGTCTGTTCGCGTGGGATTTCGTGACAGGGCATCCACGTTACAGTTTATCTTCCCTGCCTTATATTCCACTTTATACTCGTATTCGGCTAGCTTGAGTCTCCATCTAATTAATCGGGACGTAGGATCTTTTACTGAGTGGAGCCATTTTAAAGGCATATGGTCGGTTACTAAGGTAAATTTGTTTCCGTACAAATAGGGTCTGAAGTGGTTGACGCAGTATACTATACTTAGAAGCTCGCGTTCGATTACTGAGTAATTCTGCTCGGCTTTGTTGAGCAATCGCGACGCATATGCTATCGGTCTATCCCTGCCAATTTCTCCCTGGCTAAGGATTCCGCCTACCGCGTATCCTGACGCATCGGTGGTCAATACGAATGGTTTCGTGAAATCGGGGTGCTGTAACAGGGGCTCCGTACACAATTGGTCTTTTAGTTTAACAAATGCGGTCTCCTGCGGTTCCTTCCAGACAAATGGTTCGTCTTTCTTTAGGAGTAACGTGAGAGGTTTAGAAGTCCTTGAAAAGTCTTGGAGGAATCGTCGGTAATATTCTGCCAGACCGAGGAATTGCTTGATGTTTTTTGCGTTTTTGGGCCGTGGGAAATCTTTTACGGCCTCTATTTTTTTTGGATCCGGCTTTACGCCATCCTCGCTAATAATATGTCCTAAGTATGTAACTTCTTTCCGTAAAAATTCGCACTTGTCTGGTTGGAGACGCAAGTTCGCGTCACGGAGTCGCTCTGCTAGCTGGTTAAATTTGTGCTCGTGCTCGACGAGGCTGCTGGCATATATAACAATATCGTCCAGATATACAAATAAGCAAACGCCCTGGAGGCCGCTAAGTATTCGGTCCATTAATCTCTGAAATGTAGCCGGGGCGTTTTTTAGCCCAAATGGCATACGCTTATACTCGTAATGCCCAAAAGGAGTTGAGAAGGCTGTTTTCGGGGCGTCTTGCTTACTCATGGGAATCTGGTGAAAGCCAGAGGCCAGGTCGAACACGCTAAAATATTTCGCGCTACCTAACTGGTCAAGGATGTCTGTTATGTTTGGCAACGGGTACGCGTCACCAAGTGTTTTCTCGTTAAGCGCTCTGAAGTCGATTACGAGTCTCCATCGTTTATTACCTTTGGAGTCGTTCTTCTTTGGGACTATCCAGAGCGGTGAATTATAAGGGGAGGTGGATTCCTTTATTACGTCGTTTTTAAGCATTTCGCCTACTTGTTTGTCGATCTCGCTCTTATGTACCTGCGGGTAGCGGTACTGTTTCGTGTTAATTGGTTGGTCATCGGTGGTCATGATTTTATGCTCGATAACATTTGTGTGACTAAGCTTCTCCATCGGGAGCTGGAATAGGTCGCAGTTTCTATCTATAATTCTTTGTACGTGTTCGCGCTCTATATTATTTAAATGATTGAGCCGTAGGAGGTTTTGAACTTGCTCTGCTCGTCTTGATTTGGTACATATGTCGATTGAATTAATGACGGAACTCCGTTCGCTAGCGGCGGGTCCGTGAGGGGAAATCTGATCGATTTCTTGGAGTTTGATAAGAGGAACAATTAGCTCGCGGTCAACCTCACTTGTGTTGATCACTTGTATATATGCTTTTCCGTTTCTATTTGTTACTAGGGCGTCTCCTAGGTAGACTCCCTCGCAGACTCTAAGTCGCGGAACGTAACCGATTTTAATGTGTGGGTTTTCCACCCTAAGGTAGAATGTACCTCGTGATCGTGCGGGTATTACAACCGTTTCGCGCGAAGAGAATGGGATATTATTCCCGAGCCACTGAACATATCGTTCGGATAAGTTTATGCTAGTGGCATCGCGTAGGAAGTCGGATCCTAAGATGCCTTCCTGCGCGATAGGAAAGTTATTTGGGACGACGTGAAGTATGACAGGATGACCTTTAAAGTTAATCTCGGTTGATCCGAGAGTTTCTACCTGACCACTTGTGATGCCGCTAAGATACAATGGGTTATCTTTAACGATTGGGGTCTCGGGATGGAGACTTCTTTTCTTTATTACGTTGGGCGCGGCGCCCGTATCTATCATAAAATTGGTCTCCTGTAGGAGCCCATCGGCGGCGATAGTTATAGTGGGGGCGTGAGAAAATTCGGCGGGGTTTAGGACTGCAATTCGGGATCTTGTTTCTCTTCCACCATTATGGGGTTCATTGGACGCGACGTTGTCTGGCCGTCCGACCGGGCGGCGTCCTGGCGTCCCGGTGGACGGTGGTCGTTTCCCGATTCGGCTTTACGCGCGTTGTTATACTGCCTCTTGCGGCATTCCTCGAGTTCGTGTCCTGCGTTTTTACAGTAGCGGCAAATCTTTTGTGTCGGTTGACGGTCTCGAGTGTTCTCATTTTTGTATGGGTCGTGCGGCCTTTCATTTCTGTAGGAGTTATATGTGTTTTCGTTCCGGGGGGTATCTCGTAAGTTATTACTGTTCCGGTATGAGTGACGCGGGTGGTCGCGCGTGTGGTCGTATGGAGGTGGAGATCGGGGAGATCCGCGCGGCGGACTGGGGGTCGGATATCGTGGTGTATTGGGTTTCGCGGGAGTCGAGTGTGCCAACGGTCGTCCAATGGGGTTCATATTTCGATATTCTCGCTCTTGGCTACTGCGATAACGCGGCTCGGCTCGTTGGTTATCTAATTCCTGCCTCTTTGCGATAGCCTTTGCGGCGGCAAAAGCGTCTGCGTGACGTCTGCGTGTTTCCGGTCCTATCTGTAGGCGATAGTCGAGGGGGAGTCCCTCGAAGAATGATCGTGCTGTTAGGTTATCTATCTCGGCGATAAAATGATCATCTAATTTTCCTTTCTCTCGGCGTTCTATATCAAGTATGCTAGCGCGGATATCCTTTACTCGGCTGATGTAATCTAGCACATGCTCACGCGGTTTTAAATATATTGTACTGAGTTCGCCACGGTGCTGGTCGATGGTTCGCGAAGATCCGAAGGCTCCTGTAAGCAAGTCTATCAATTCCGTAACCGTACTGCACGGTTCATCTTCGACGGCGTAGTATGCCCGACCGCGCAGTTTGTTTATTAGGAGTTTCGTGAGGTTCCTTTCGGCCGTTGCTGATATAATTTCCCGGGCGCGTCGGCATGCACGAGTAAATTGAGTTAAGGGGATATTATACCCATCAAACGGGGGTACGGAGTCGGTGGCGTCTCTAAAGGATACCTTCGGCGAGATATCTGGGCTGTGGATGCCATACGCCGTGGGGGTTCTAGACTCATATGGTGCGGACGCGTTTTGGTCTTGCGCAGGGATCGGGTGACTTGATCCGAGTCCGGTAATAACAGAGTTGTCTACCCATTTCGTTCGGCGTCTTTTTCTCGCGCCGATAATTCGGCTTCTCGGGATTCTAGATTACGCGTTGCGTTTTCTCGTTCGCGTTCGAGTCGCTGTCGCACCAGGTCTATTTCGTCCATACGCATACGTAATTCTTTTTCCTGGGCTTTCAAGCGAGCTTCTCGGTCGTGCATGGAACGTTCTATCGCAGCGAGCTCTTCCTCGCGAGTGGCATGGTGCGTAGGCGCACGGCTTGCGGTCTCGTCATGACTCGGATTTGACGCGGATACGCCGGGTTTAGAGATTTTACTACGCGTCTCTCTGTCCATGGTGGCGGTTTGCGATATCCCACCGCTGTCACCAATTTTGTTGTGCCGCGCCCGATTGCGAGTTTCCGCAAATGGAAGTGATCGAATCTCTAGGCGGGTAATACACTGGGATACGCTTTACGCTATGGCTCTTGCGAGCAGGTTTGAGAAACGCGATTATTTTGGGACTTCAAGCGAAGGTTACGGATAGTATCCGGGGAGGGGGTTAGGTGGATGAAGAGAATAGTCGGGGAGTAGTCGAGGTAGGGCTTTTCCTCGGAGCGGTTTACGAGTTCGAGGTATTCGGGCAGAAAAATGGAACAGGAGGTGCAGTCGGATATGCGGCAAAATTTAGATAAAGATTTCCCACATAAATGACACTGCCGGCTTAAAATATCATAGTCTATGTGGATTTCGTGCAATTTGCAAATAATATACCCTGTGCGCTGTGACCCGGGGTCGAATTCGCAGAAACACGAAAAACAAAGCGGGGTATTGTAATCAGGACGTATGGCGTGGTACTCAGTTTTTACACAAAGGGCGAGTTTACTCCACGCCCAAAGTTCCGGGGGAATCGTATTCTGAAGCTGAACAACGTCACGTGGCTCTCGTAACTCAACCAATCGGCATACGGCAGTACCACTGAGTTATTTCGCTGCGTAGTATGCGACGGAGGGCACATCGTCCAACATTAACGATTTGATATTATGACCGGAAGGGTAAACGATCGCGTCCTACCTTTCGTCGACTCACTTCGTCCTTGCTTCTAGCTGCTCGACGGAAAGTCGCCCGGCTTGTCTTCTTCAGTGGTCTTCCTCTCCTGGGGTCGATTCGGCAGCGAAGATGACGAATGATGTTGTAACGGATTTAGAAATACTACAGTAATAGCAGTAACAATAACGCGCACTGAAATTACAGGATTTAGGATATCGAAATAAACTTACACTGGCTTTACTCTAAATATATAAATGTATTCACTAAAAGGCTAATACAATGTTCACTAGGAGGTAACTTATCTAGATTTTGAAATGGTAATAGAATAATGGGAGGGAACGCGTCTAAACTCCTAGGAGTAAGAACACGTCCGTACGCGGTGGAGTCTGGCGATCGAGAGAGAGTCGTCATGGCGGCGTAGGCGTCCTCCGCCGCATCGGCGCCGTATCCCCACTTTGGGTTCTTCTTCTTCGTTGTCCCCACTCCTTGGGTCCTTAGGGCCGCTTCGCATGCCGGGCCGATCCTCATGGCGGGAGTGGTGATGCTTCTCATTGGCGCGTTCCCTATTGGTGCGCGCGGCGCATGCGCAGTTGGGCGCAAGTCTTAAGTGTTAACTTATTTCTATGGGAGGAATTTGTTTAACAAAGAGTGTCTTGTTGGTTGTAGTGATGCTAAAGATTAATCGATGACGCTTATTTCTATAATGTGTTAGGAGTTAATAATATTTATGCGTAATGGTTATTTATACTTAAACAAAGAGAGTTAAGCAAGTAGGAGTAAATGAATAATTAATGAATAATTAAATGGGTAAGTTCTATAGTTAACAAACGGATAGGTTTATAATAATAAGGGTAGTAAAAATTAATATTTAGGGGTTAATTTGCGTGGGGGCATAACAGTATGTTGAAAAACAATTTACCATTAGATGTGGATAAGTTCTTTTGAAGTTTCTCGGTATTTCGTCTATCAATCTCGTTAATAGCTTCCTTGCTCTTTTCTTTTGATTTCACTTTTATAAAAGTATTGGTTTCTGAAAGAAAAACAAAACAATTACATTGTACATATAAGTTATTTTACATACTTAATAATGATTTAAGAGCATTTATATGTATTAATCATTTATATATTAAATTAGATTAATAATTTTAAATCCTATCTGTATTAGTACATATACTCTTAAATCATTGGTACATATGCAAGATAATTCGTATAACAGAATAATACAAGCATTTATCTGTAACTTGTGCTTTTTTAAAAAACGTGATAAAAATATAAAACAATTACCTGGGGGTCTATTATGTATTTTAAAAGTGAGTGAAAATGTGAATAGTGAGCATATTTACTAGGTATCGACCAATGAAATTGATTAATATTTAGTGAATTTATTTACTTTTCACATTTTCACTCACTTTTAAGATACGTAATAGACTCCCTGATCTTAAAAAACATTTTAAAAAATAGATATTTAAAAAACATTATAAAAAAAGACAATTAGTTAAATAGAGGTTTTTTTTATAAACATGAAATATAAATATGTTAAATAAAAAAAACTTTATTCATTCAAATATATTACATTTTTCGGAAGTGGGACGTTTTGACATTCTCTTATGTCTCTTCAGTCGCTATCTCAATCACTGTACGTTCTGATTGTTTGTGACAAATAATAATGTTCTTGGTTTTCCTCAGATATTTTATGTGTCACATTATAACACAAGTCGATGTTTAAAAAATTATGCGGAGTCTTTTAAACAGAAGTTTGAGTCAAATACAAACTCTGAACGACTTGGTGTCCAACTCGAACTTCCATGGGAAAAACCACAAGTTTATAATGTTCACATATAAGTTTCAAATATCATATATATGTTAATAATTTCTTACAAAATTGACGAAGATTGTTTCTTCATTTTATTATTTTTAACCGATTATAACACTTATAATGTAAAACAAAAAACATATGAGAGGAACCATGGACCAATACATAATTATTTATGTTATAAATAACCACAACATATACAACAATTAAAATAATAGCAGCTGAAGAGACATAAGGGAATGTCAAAACGACTTGCCTTCGATAAATGTAATTTACTTCAATAAATAAAGTGATAATTAATAAAGTGATTATTTATATTTAACATCAATTTCATGCTCGTAAAAAAGTTTATATTTAACTAATATTATTTATTATTTATTAATACAAGCTTAATTTTATATTTTTATTTTAAAAAGATTTTAAAAAGTAAAGAAAGCATGGTACTACCATGTCTCCTGATTTATAAGATGATTACATAATTTATATAATGTACCAAATAGATAAATGCATACGAACTTTTCGTTAAACGTGGAGGAGTCGGCAATTTAGTCGGCAAAATGTTATTATCATCTGATGATGATGAATAGTTCTCCTCAAATGAAGAGCCATAAGTTTTTTTAGTTGTATTCCTTTTATTTTCGATTGATCTACCGAGAGAATCGGAATTCATGTCAGATGAATATTCCGCCTTGCGACATTTTTCCTTTGCTTTGGAATAATTGACTAGAACAAAATAAGTATAACGTTACAACAATGCAATAAATAGATTTTTTGTTAAGTGATACATCAAAACACAATGAGTAGTGCTATAAGTATATTTACCAAAAGTTCCATTTCGTAAAATCCGGATAGGATATGAGGGCCAAGACATATTAGATTCTTCAAGATTTTTTATTGCGGTGGTTAACTTTTCAAACGTAAACGACGGCCAATAACATTTATTATCATAAATCCAATTAGATGGAACTGCTTCCACGCTATCTTCTTCGGTAAAAATAACCACTGTCCATGTCTTTGCCATTTTTTCCTGCAAATTATTGACAATTTGTGTACACATTTTCAAATACTTCAAATACGTAACTTCAAATGAAGAATTTCAAATATTATATGTATTTAGAATGAAGACGTTAACGAACAAAGAGAGACTCGATTTTTTATCTCATCGTAAAATTTATTTAATTTATATATATGTATATGACTAGTTCTCAGAAAAATGCGAAAAATATTTATTTATATTATAATATCTTTTGCAAGATTATTCATCATTTTTAAAATAAAGATCAATAAACCTGATTTACGAAAAGAATGATTCATTTATATTTTTATTAATTTTAATTGTAAAATATATATAATTAACATTATTTAAATAATATAATCCTAAATTAAAATATTTTAATATGTAAAAATGAAATTATTAAAATCTTTAAAATTTAATGAAATGGAATGAAGCAAGGGAAAAATAACTTTATCTTTAAAATGTAATCTTATACATTTATGCGATATTTCATTTATGGGCCAACTTTGAAGACCGTTAACAACGTTTTCTACTAAATATATATCTAAATCAGAAGACTTACATGATTCATTTTAAAAATCTTTTTTTGATTCATATTTATTTCCAATTATTACCGTACGTTCATTGTCATTAGCAATATTTTTAATTAAAATTATGTCGCCGTTATTTAAACTACAGCAGTTATCCGGTTCTTTTATTTTCAGAGTAAAAGTAGAAAACACTATTTTTTCCCACTGACTAATATACAAAAATTGATCTAAAGGTCCGTTATCATGTTTATTTAATAATTAGCGTCTCGAATTCAATTTATTTTCTTGGTTTAATTCCACAAAGTTTTCTTCATGTATACGATTTATTATTTGTTGCAATGGTTTATCCTTTTTACGAATGTATCCTTTTATCTTTTGCATATAATTTTCAACGGGATAAGCACTGTAGTCTTGTAAAATTCCAAATTTTTTTACATCATCGCATAAATGTAATAAATTATGAATATTAATTGAACAATTATGTTTACCATACAAAATTATATAAGTTTTTATAAAATAATGAAAAAGAGAATTAGCATAATTTAAGTATCTAACATGATGAGGAGATGAGAGAATAGTGACAGCTACATTCAAAGACATAAAATTAAGATAATTGTCACAATTAAGTACAGATTTTAAAACAACAGGACCTGTGTATAATAAAAATTGTCTGAATTCTGTAGCTTTCCACCTTTTATTTTCTTCTAATGATCTCGGTTTACGATTAAATTCTAATGGAATATTTTTTATTTGATTTATTAATAAATGAGAAATTTCTGAAATTTGTGCATAACATAATTTTATTAATGGTTTACCAGTGCACCACATATTTACTAAAGTTTTTGTAACGCCTAAATCAATTAAATGCATCGGTTCTACAGGAAAATCACTAATCATATCCAAATGTTTGATTAATTGAAGATCAGAAGTTTTTAAATTTATGTGGTGTTCTTCTTGAAACTTTGATCTAAAATCGAAATCAGTTCTATTACGGAATTTATTTAAATTCGAGAAACAAACTCTACCGTTAATATAATCCCCTTCTATAACACATTTCGTACATGAATAATAACCGGTATGACCTTTCGTAAATTTAATAAACGCTTTAGCAGGTGTATCGCAAATAAAACCTTTAATTTTGAAGGAAAAATTAAATCTTTCGTTCTCTCTATTTATTATGATACCATGCGTTGATAAATTGATAACTTCGGCGATAAAATCTATTAAAAATACATTTGCATCGTCCGGCTTTCTTTCCCCGTGATATACAGGGTGATCCAGGATAACCTTCCACCTGTAAAATGACATATTCCTGACACAATTCTAAGACGATTTTTCCTTTATCAAAATTTGATTTGAAGCGTAGTTTTCGAGTTACAAGCAAAAATAGTTAGGAAATCACGCGTCGAGTACAGAAGGCAGGCAGGAGCGGCGCACCGCTAGCGTAACGAGGGTTCAGTTGACCGCCCGACGGGTGATTACCACCGCGTGAGTCGCTATTTTAATCTTATGACATAAAATTATGCTTTAAATAAAATTTTTATAAAGAAAAAAGTGTCTTAGAATTATGTTAGGAATACGTGTTCCTTAAAATAAAAATTACTTTAATAACAAAGAGTTGTTCCGGTTCGCCGGCCGTTGAACGCTGCAATCAGCTGATTGCTACACGCGTGTAATGCATGTGTGCATAAAAAGAAAGAGAGAGAGAGAGGGAAGGAGGGAGAGACATTCATACACATGCACGCACGTACGCATACACTTTTTTCTCACTCTCTTTCTCTCTTTTACACAACACACTCTCTCATTCAGTCACTCATTTAATCACTCACTCACCTGCTCAATCACCTTGTAGCAGCGTAGCGAATCCTCATGCTACGTGTTAGGTCAGGTCAGGTCAGGTCTGCTGCACCGTTATGATTAAGTTGTAGAGACAAAACTTTTTGTAAATTACTCTCACAAATCATCAAAACTTTTTGTAAATTACTCTCACTCGATTAACACAATACAGAATACGCGATAACGAATTCACTGATTTACTGACTCACTACCGATTCACTGATACCAAAAATTACTTTAAAAGAAATGCGAATGCAAATAGCACATGACTCGACGCGAAGCGACGGACCGCGGAAACTGCGCGACCACCAGGGTTATGTTGACAGTTGACTAGCGCTGCGACTTGCGCGTGGCGCGTGATCGACACGAGATGAGACGAACGACGGTGATTGGTCGATTCGCTTAAATTCTACTGCTTTCTGCTTAACTTTTTTTATGTGCCACGGCCTTTAAACCTTCGCATTGCGAATGCGGTAGAAAACATGAAACGTATAATGACGTACTTAAAAAAATTAATTATTTATTACAATTAATAACTATTTATAATTATAATAAATAATTATTATTTTTAAAAGCATGTGTTATACGTTATTACGTTTTCGAAACTATTGCATTCACGATGCGAAGGTTTCAGTCAATTGCAAGAATAATGTAATTAATAAATTACATTTGGGAATTTGGGAAAATTTATTTTTATTTTGCTCAAAAGAGATGTTCCAACGTTAAAATGTATTGGTCGCTCTGAAAAGAGCGGATTGAATAAAAAAAATTTTAGAGCAGATGCTCGAAATGCCCGCCATCCATCCTAATGCAAGCTCTCATGCGTTTTAATAAATTTCTTTCGACGTTCTGCATTACTTCTTCGTCGATATCCCAAATAGCCAATCGTAATCTTGTCTCTAGATCTTCAATATCTTCGGGAAGAGTTTTATAAATTATTTCTTTACAATATCCCCATAAGAAGAAATCCAGAGGGTTGAGATCCGGCGATCTTGCGGGCCAACGTATCGGGCCGTACCGACCCATCCAGCGTCTGGGAAAATGCTCGTATAAAATGCTCGAAATAATTCGTAACGATCCTGGCATTGTGTGGCCCAGCACCGTCTTGTTGAAAGACAATCTCGTTTCTTTCACATAATGGCACATTTTCGAGAAAATCTGGTAGATTTTCTGTTAAAAAATCGACGTAGGTTCTCCCAGTTAAGACATCTGGAAGAATAACTGGACCAAGTATTTCAGTGCCCATTATTCCGGCCCACACATTGATCTTCCAACGAGTTTGAAAATTTCGGAGTCGCGTGACTCTGGGATTTTCTTCATTCCAAAAGTGCATATTATGCACATTAAAAATCCCCTCTTGTGTGAATAGCGATTCATCGCTGAATATTACACGAGAGGAATATCTGGGATCTCGATCGACGTTTCGCAGAAAATTTTCGCAAAACGTTCGTCTTGCAGGGTAATCTGCTGGTCGTAAATGTTGTACGCGTGTATAATGAAACGCGTGCAACTTTTCTTCTTTTAATATCCTTTGTACAGTTGTGTAAGATAAATTGTGCTCTCGAGCAACTACCCGAATACTTGTTTCGGGATTATTCTCAAAAGCACGTATAACTCTTTCCGTGTTCCGTACATTTCTAACGGCGCGATCTCCTCCAGCGTCGTGTTTGTTCGGCAGGACACTGCCAGTATCGTAAAGTCTTTGAGCTGCTGCAAGTATGACGTGACCCGATGGATGTCTTCGGTCTGGATGCATTTCGGCGTATCTTCTTGCAGCAAGGTTCTGCTGCCCGTGACACTCGCCAAGTGCCATTAGCATGTCGTAGTATTCTTGACTTGTATAAGCTGCCATATCTTCTTCGCGCTTATTGATAATCGCTGATAATCGCAGGCTTATTGATCGCATTATCGATCGTACATCCAATTTATACGATCTTCGCGGGTGGTCGACGCCCCCTCCTCGCCTCCCGCGACCAATCGCGAACGTCGCGCGCTAATTGGTAACCAGTGTGTTAATACATCATTCATGTTAACACATCATATACTCATCATATATATTTTATTGAAATTATGTGACTCGCAATTCATTCACTTGATAAGGACCAAAACCCATGGTCGAAACGTTGTGAACGTCAATAAAATAAATGGTTTATTAAATCAGTTTGCTGTCATTTATTAACCCCTTAGTGGATTTTTATGTATCATGAACTTCTTATTTTTAACGAAATTAATAATATTGTATCTTAGGTACGCATAATACATATATTTCACATTCCATAATACCTATAGGTTATGAAAAAACTATTTGCCAAACTTATATATTAAATACATATTAAACATACATATACTTACATTTTTAATTCTCCATGAATGAAACTGAGTAGTTCAGAAATGGGCTGATTTTATAAAATCGAGCACTCGAGAAACACTTTACCACACTTTACAATGAGAGAAACGATGAGAGATGTTCACGCACATTGACGCACATACACGAGTGGCGATGCTCAATTACTGCACGAGCCCGCCAAATCAGGTCACGTGTTCGCGCTCGACCAATCCGCGCAAGACTACAAAGCTAAGACTCCAGAAAATAATGGAATATAGAAAAATAAGATTATGCTTTACGTACGACAAGACAGTTGCCTTTCGTTACGTTACGATTACATCAAACGTAAGCGCTTACATCGCGTTCTCTGCCATAGGCCTATCGCTATGCCTTACTAAAGCCGGTATTTATAGTCGAGTCTTATAATTAAGATCGTCTTAAGTTCATCTTTAGATACTCCGTAGCCAATGAACTGATTCGTACAGCATCTAAAGATAAACTTAAGATGATCTTAAATATAAGACCTGACTATGAATACCGGCCTAATACTCTTTTTTATGACAAAAAATGGATAGTATAAATAAGTTCAAAATAAGTCCATATACAAACGTCCATTGGATGTACAGTATATATATTCATAAATTATGTTATATAAAGGATCTCAAATGGATGTCTACTGGACGTCCATTTATGGACGTCCAATGTATACCTTTAGATGGATGTACAATGGACGACCTTATTATGTCCATGGACGTATGTAAGTAAAATGGACCTCAAACGGACGTCCATAAGATGTACGGTGCTATTTGGGTATTTTCTTTGTTTCTTGAATTTCTTTTAAAGTAGGCAAAGTTAAATTTTGCATATGTTTGGCAAATGCATGAAGTGCATCTCTTTTTTCTTCCTCCGACTAACGTAATCGTTTGGTCTTTCCATAAGGAGATGCTAAAAAATAGGGCAAACAAGGACAAATTATAAAAGTATTATACATAAAAATAGTGCATAAAAATAGAATAAAATTAATATGGAATTTGATATAATTAATTCTTCATGATTCGCAAAGATCTTTGATTTAAATTTATTAAAAGTAAGTAAAATGTAATCAATCAATCCAGTTTCTATAAAAATAAAAACTTATTTTTAAAACTTTTATTAATAACTTTTATTTGTATGTGATTTTGAAATACTCTGTCAATGTCTTGAAGATAAAAATAATATATTAATTCTTCGCCTGCAACGTGTAATTAACTTCCTTCATTTGCAATATGAGTCTTTTTGTTCAAGATAGATTTTTACATTATTCCAAACTGTATAAACATTCGAATAAATATATACAAATTTATTTAGATGTTTATACAATCTGGAATAGTGTACAAACCTTTAGATAAAAAGACTCATATTACAGATGGAAGAAGTTAAATTACACGTTGCAGACAAAGAGTTTGTACATTACTTTTATATCTTCAAGACATTAACAAAGAATATATTTCAAAATTATAAATAAAAAATTATAAATAAAAGTTTATCTTAAATAAAAATTAATGTGAAATACTCACTAGAACGTTTCCTTTTTTTATTATATTCTGGTTTTTCCTCAATTATAATCCTTGTATTTTCCGTAATATGTTTGGCTGTGTCAAATAAAGTTATATCTGAAATAATATAATTTTTAAACCAAATATATAATATATAATAATTCTACTTTTATTATTATATTTATTATTATATTTATATTATTTTTTATATTTTTATTATTATATTTTATTATATATAAATTTAAAAAATGTTACATTTTAAAATATTAAATTCAAATTCTTATGTAATTATTTATAAATCTATTTACTTATTTCATTGCTGTTATTAATGCTTTCTTCTAATTCATTACTTATAGTTTGTTCTTGTCCGTTCTGTTCGATTTCGTTATCAGAAGACTCATTACTGGATTCGTATGTATTTCCTTGCACTGCTTCTAGATACTGTGAAATTTTTAATATATCTCTAGATACTAAGGGTTGTCTATAATGATCTCTGTGAATTTTCTCCGCATGTCCCATGAATGTAGCGAGATCTGAGATGTCTATATCATTGAGATTCATTTGAATACAATATGTTGCGATGTGTTTTCGTAACGTTGTGCCTCTCAAACTAGTAGAATGCATTGCATTACATTTGTTTGCAAACTTACGCAGTAGAGCGCAAGCTCTAAGATATCTATATCTATTTTTAGTAAGCCCAGGCAATCCAAAAACATATGGATTGTTTTTTGGCACTTTAGCTTTTTCTCGAAATTGTAAAATAAGTGTGATACATTGAAATAAATCGTTTGACAGTAAAACAGGCACATTACGTCCTAATTTGCCTCTAATACAAAACCGAAATCTTTCATCAACATATCTTTCTGCAATTTTTTTATTTTCTTCTGATAAAGAATTGTATATATCGCTATTCATATTATTATTAACTTTCTCGTTCTCGTCAATTTTGGAAATCTTCTATGAGTATTCTTTCTATCTCTCCTGATCGTCGCCTATTAAATACATGTACTGAAGTCAGGGTCACCTCTGCTAATGAGATCCAATCGTTATGTGAAAAAGATTGCCTTAAGGCAGTGTAAACTTCAATTCTTTTTTTCTTTAAATAAGTATGTAACGTTTGGATATCTGCTATTGATGGGAGAATAACTTTTTTATGCCTTTTATAAGCAGACTGTGTTTCTACAACCGTTTTATTTATACTGGTTCCAACATCGACAACCAACAACTTCAAGAAATCTTTAACTAATTTTTTTTTCTCTACATTTCCTTTTTTTATATATTCAGTAACAAGAATATTTCCTATATGTTTGATTAAGGGGCTATACCAGTGTGAACGCTGAAAATTTGGGTGATTTTCGGGAATTTTTTAAAAGAAAAATACTTCATAAAATATTTTAAAAATATAAGAGCATATCAAGCTATATTTAAACTATATTCCATAATTTTTTTATCAAATAATATTGAAAAATGAGCGACTTATGCGCTGTCTTCGGAGGTGCCAAAAAAAAATGTTCCTCCACTGCTGCCATGATTCCGGCCAAATGAGTAGCTGAAACAAAAAAAAAGTCGTTAAACTAGAAGGTATTTCCTATACAATGACGTAGAATTTTCGAAAAATATCAAAATTTAACAAAATGGCGTAGTTATCAAAAAAAAGTTTTTTTTTTTGGTCACAAATATGGTCGTTTTTTTAATGCCAAATCGTCAATTTTCATCCAATCAAAAAAATCCTAGGTCATTGTAGAGTAAATATATTCAAAAGTACTCAGTTCAAATTTGATCAATCGAATAATTGCTCTTTGAGTTACGATGGCAGCAAATTTGAAAAATGTCATTTCGAGAAAAACGCGTTTAAAGATTAAACTAACGATTTTTGCAAGATAAAATTATATTTACCATAAAAACTGCTAATCAGCTATACCTGGTCCATACAATGGACCCTCTTCCTCCTCGAATAATGCCTCCTGAGAGGCTAAAGCTTGTCTCCGAGCTGTTCGTCTCTCTTTTGAGGACGCTTCATGACGTAGCTCCGCCTGGTTAATTCGGCTGTCATCTCTCTCTATGGCATATTCTTTTGCAATAGGACCGATAATGACGTCCATTACTTGTAGCATTTTTAAAATACTATAAAAACCATCATTGAATATTGAGACAGCAAGGAAATTAGCGAGTTTGATCGTCTTCATGCCGTTGTGAAGGTGCTTTGGAGCAAAGTGCCACAACAAGCCGTTATAACTTTCATTGTTATTCTGCGTGTTTCCTCCTTTACATCGCTCTAGTAATTCCCTTGAACTCAAATCAGTATAAATAGGTTCCAAAGCTTTTTTAGCTCCGCCCAGGTAGATGGAGCAGTTTATACCTGCGAGCGGTTGCTCTTTAGAAGGCTGCCATTCGAAAAGTTTAGAGATACGGCCTTGAAAATTCCACAGGATATTCTTAAAAGTATATTTAGTAAAACACAGTCTGTCCCATTTCCGATGAGACTACTCTAAATTAAAAAAAAAGACGCTTTGCAGTGCATTTCTTTTAACATATTTATTCAAAATAATCCCCCTCTGAGTCAATACAGCGTTGTAAGCGATCAAAAAACTTGTTGAAGCATGTCTGGTACTCGTGAGCCGGAATAGCCTTGAGGATGTCGGTCGAAGCCTTCTGGATGGTAGGAATCGTACTGTAGGTTTTCCCCTTCATCGCTAATTTAAGTTTGGGAAATAGCCAGAAGTCGCACGGAGCTAGATCAGGCGAGTACGGTGGGTGATCGAGCGTTATGATGCTTTTTTTGGCCAAAAACTCGCGTACAATTAGGGCTTTGTGCGATGGCGCATTGTCATGTAACAAAAACCAACTGCCAACTTCCTTGTATTCCGGTCGAACACGATGAATTCTGTCCCACAATCTCTTCAGAACACCCAAATAACATTGCGCATTCACAGTCTGACCTTCTGGAATGAATTCCTTATGGATGATGCCTTTGAAATCGAAAAAAACGGTGAGCATCGTCTTGATTCGACTCTTCTGCCCTAATTGTACGCGAGTTTTTGGCCAAAAAAAGCATCATAACGCTCGATCACCCACCGTACTAGCCTGATCTAGCTCCGTGCGACTTCTGGCTATTTCCCAAACTTAAATTAGCGATGAAGGGGAAAACCTACAGTACGATTCCTACCATCCAGAAGGCTTCGACCGACATCCTCAAGGCTATTCCGGCTCACGAGTACCAGACATGCTTCAACAAGTTTTTTGATCGCTTACAACGCTGTATTGACTTAGAGGGGGATTATTTTGAATAAATATGTTAAAAGAAATGCACTGCAAAGCGTCTTTTTTTTTAATTTAGAGTAGTCTCATCGGAAATGGGACAGACTGTGTAAACTGTCAATAAGACAAAAAAAAAATTTCGATTTTTTGAAAGTTTCACACTGGTATAGCCCCTTAAAGTTGATAAATTAGCTGCCACTGCAGGAGCTCTATAAGTTTTTTCTTTGTCATCATATGCCGCAACTGCATTAATCGCAGCGATGCAATCATCGTACATTTTAGGTTGGTACATCGACATAAAATCGTCCACATTTTTATTTATTTTTTTTAATGATGAAAGAAAACGACCAAGAACACGCAAGCGAGCACGTATCATATCGTGCTGATGTTGGGACTTATACTTAATGCAAAGTTTATTTGCATATATGATTAATAATTCGTCGTATCTGATTATACGCGTTATCTCGTCTTCTCGCATTACAAGGAACACTGTTTTTCTTACAGTTTTATTTGCCAATTGATGTATTCCGAGGACTTTCCTGCCCATAACCATAATACTCCTATTCTTTTTAAAATTATTTTTCAGACATTTTCGAGCATGATGTCTTATTGTATTCTTCGCAAAAAACCCTTACATTTTATACATGCTGTAAAATCTGTAGCATTTTTATTAAATAATGCATTAGGACGTCTACATACAAGGAGCTGTCCATTATTCAATTCTGATGTAGTATTAAATTAAAAATTGCCATTTTTTCTTATTGTATCTATTATTTTTCTTCTTTCTTCATTCTTTTTTGGCAAAACACTAAATTGTTTTACTTCAAGTTCATTGCAATGCACTGTTTCTAGATGTCGAACGAGTTGTGTTTGTGGTTTCATGTAGTAGAAACAATAATTGCGTTTTATACCTTTTGCATTAGATGTTTGGACATGCATTTTTTCATCATTATGTGCAGCTGTGCCAACCTTATTTATTTGTGAATTATCTAAACTGGAAATTGAAGATTTCGTTATATTATGAACATATTTTTGTTGTTGCAGAGATTTTTCATTATCTGATGAATCCGTTTCATCTTCTGAAGGGATATAATCTGAACCTTGATCACTATTTTCCACATTGCTAACAGTATCTAAAATCAAACAAAATCAAAATCGATTACAGTTACATGTGCTCAATAAAAATCAAGAAAAATAAAATTTGAAAACTAAAAAAATTTTAAAAATTTAATAAATTAAAGAATTAAAAGAAAAATAAAAAATTATAATTAAAGCTTATTTTTGGAAACTTAAGACTGTAATTGCATATTAGATTATAACATACATTTTAATATTAAACAGGAAGGTTCTGATTGATCACATCACCACTTGAAAAATTTAAAGTGGGATTTTTTTATTAATCAGTCATTGCTAGTGACTATAAGCATTAGTCGATGTGATCAAACACTTTCAAAAACGAGAAATAACAAATTTTTTATTTAAATTTTTTTCACCATTATTCATACATATATGTCTATGAAATATATTTATATATGTTAATGTGATATATTGAAAAATGTTTTTTTGAATGTTTATTTATTAAAACGAGATAACTAAGAGAATAGTTTTCACTATGCTTTATATTGACTAATGTATTGAGTACAAATAAACAATAATTGCGTTTCATACCTTTTGCATTAGATATTTCGACATGCATTTTTTCATCATTATGTGCAACTGTGCCATTCTTATTCATTTGTGAATTATCTAAACTTGAAATTGAAGATTTCATTATATTATGAACATATTTTTGTTGTTGCGGAGATTTTTCATTATCTGCTGAATCCGTTTCATCTTCTGAATGGATATATTCTGAATCTTGATCATTATTTTCCACATTGCTAACAATATCTAAAATCAAACAAAATCAAAATCGATTACAGTTACATGTGCTTAAATAAAAATCAAGAAAAATAAAAAAATTTGAAAACTAAAAGAATTTAAAAAATTTAAAAAATTAAAGAATTAATAGAAAAATAAAGAATTATAATTAAAGCTTTCTTTTGGAAGCTTAAGACTGTTATTGCACATTAGATTATAACATTTTAATATTAAACAGGGAGATTCCGATTGATTACATCGCCACTTGAACAATTTAAAGAGGGATTTTTTTATTAATCAGTCATTGCTAGTGACTCTAAGCATTGCTTGATGTGATCAAACACTTTCACAAACGAGAAATAACAAATTTTTTATTTAATTTTTTTTCACCATTACTCATACACATATAATCTATGAAATATATTTATATATGTTAATGTAATATATTGACAAATCTTTTTGAATGTTTATTTATGAATGTTTATTTTAAAACAAGATAACTAAGAGAATAGTTTTCACTATGCTTTATATTGACTAATGTATTCAGTACAAATAAACAATAATTGCATTTCATACCTTTTGCATTAGATGTTTCGACATGCATTTTTTCATCATTATATGCAACTGTGCCATTCTTATTCATTTGTGAATTATCTAAACTTGAAATTGAAGATTTCATTATATTAAGAACATATTTTTGTTGTTGCAGAGGCTTTTCATTATCTGGTGAATCCGTTTCATTTTCTGAATGGATATATTCTGAATCTTGATCGCTATTTTTCACATTGCTAACAATATCTAAAATCAAACAAAATCTAAATGGATTACAGTTACAAGTGTTTAATAAAAATAAAAAAAAATAAAAGAATCTGAAAACTAAAAGAATTTAAAAAATTTAATAAATTAAAGAATTAAAAGATAAATAAAGAATTATAATTAAAGTTTCTTTTTGGAAACTTAAGACTGTAATTGCATGTTAGATTATAACGTACATTTTAATATTAAACAGGGAGGTTTTGATTGATAACATCGCCACTTGAACAATTTAAAGTGGGATTTTTGTATTAATCAGTCGTTGTTAGTGACTCTAAGCATTGGTCGATGTGATCAAACACTTTCAAAAACGAGAAATAACAAATTTTTTATTTAATTTTTTTTCACCATTACTTATACACATATCTATGAAATATATTTATATATGTTAATGTAATATATTGACAAATCTTTTTGAATGTTTATTTATTAAAACGAGATAACTAAGAGAATAGTTTTCACTATGCTTTATATTAACTAATGTATTGAGTACAAATAAAAGTATGTAAGCTTTAATTTTATGTAAAGTATAAGAACAAAGCTCATTGTATGACCTTTAATACATAAAACGTATGACTTCGCAGAAGCATCACAAAGAAGTTTACCAACCTTTACTTTTATTGTTTGTTTATCTATATTAAAACCATTCTGTTCTAAACGTTTTAACTCTGTTATAAAATCACTTAAAAAATCATCTACATGGGTTGGTTTCTTGTGTCCATGACATATCTTAGCCATAAAAGGTTTTTTTATATTTTTATCAACTCTATCTAGATCTATAAAGATAAGAATAGGCCAAAGTTGACTTTTTGAAGATTTAGATATCGGTAAACCATCAATGTTTATGTTAAGAGGTAATACTACTTCTACATTTCGTATCAAATATGTTTGTATACTGGAACTCTTATTAATTATCATACGTAGTCCATTCTCTATGCCAATGTGACAATAGAAACCTGGAGGAACACTTTTAAGTTTATATGGACATAAACTTGGTGTTTGTAACAGAGTTCGCGAATCTTTTGGAAATTGTGGAAATATCACTCGTAGAATATCCAACACCCTGCTTAAAAGATCCGATAGAATTAGATTAAAAAAAAGTCTATATAATCCTATCGTGTTTTTGGTTCATAAATATCAGATTTATTATCTAACATTTTTGATAAATGTTCTATCATTTTTTATGATATTTAACATATAATATAGTAATCGTTTTCAATCGATGTCAATCTGATTATGTTTTATCAAAATTAATAATATCCTATCGTGTTTTTGGTTCAGTAATGTCAGATTTGTTATGTGATATTTTCGATTAATGTTCTATCTTTTTTAATAATATTTTGCACATAATCTAGTAATCGTCTTTATCTAATCTCTATCTAGTAATTAATATTTTTCTGACCGCATTTTATCAAAATTGATAGTATTATATCGTGTATCTATCTATCTATCTGTATACAGTATGTACATATATGTGTATACATATGATTTTATTTTATAGAAGGGGACAATATTTTATCATATTTTGTATTCATAAATAATATAATTATATAATAATAAAATTGTTATATACTTTTTTAATACTGTTTTATTTATTTGTATAATTTTAAATAAAATAATATTAAATTAAAATTTTTGTTCAATCGTATTTTGTTTATTTATTCCGTAGTTAATTAGAAATATTATTACATTGAAATTTTATCTTATACAGGGTGTTCCTGAAAGGTTGGGCAATATTGCAAACATGGCATCTTTGGATCCAAAGAAGACAAAATTGTTATATGAATGTTATATGTGGCCAGAAATTCTTGATTTTGCTGTTAGATTGTTCTAAATGTTAAAATATGCAACCATTAAACGACGACATTGTCCCATATTTCTAGACCTATCTAAGGTCTGTTTTTTATAACTGTACTAACGTATATTCATTGCACTTAAAATGAAACAGGTACGTGTTTGAAAATTGACAAAAACGAGAAGGAAAGTTCTAGTGTAGTCCAGTGCAATAATAAAAAACAAATCTTTATTGCACAGTGCTGCACACCAAAGTTACAAGAAATGTTTGAAATTATCTCCATTGGTATTAAATGCATCGTCGCATACAGTTTGTAGTTAACGACGTAGAAATAATTATGAATATTGTGAGTTTACTAGCGGTAAAACCTACAGTTTTGGCCACTTGTTCATATAGTGATTTCGTCTTTTTTGGGTCCAAGAATGCTGTGGCTGTAATATTGCCCATGCTTTAAGGGACACCATTTATATTGTGTATCCGCAATAAAATATTATTTTAAGACGTAATTTATAAAACACAAAATTTATTAAAGATTTCAATAATAACGAGATTTTTGTAACATTTTTATTTTTATTTTGGAACTGTCTACATAATTAATTATAAATTTTCTCTTTTTATAAACTAAAATTTTATATAATTATAAATTTCATAAACTAGATTTAATAGAAACATAAATTTTGTTGAAACTGCATGTAAAATTTGTTTACAAGTGTAGCTTATACTTTGCAAAGAATACATGACAAATTATATCATTTTTAAATTTACTTGATTTAAGCAATTAAATGAGTATTTTTATAAACTACAAAACTATATTCCGAGCGGCGAGAAAAAATAGGGGATCGGACGAAAGCTCGTCCGTTTCTCTGCCCACGGCGTATCTGAAAAGAACGCCACTCTCTCCCCACTTTGTCCGCCTATACTCAGATCCGCTATTTTCTCTCGCCGGAATATATAAAACACATAAATTTTATTTAAAAAAATGGATAAACTAAAGAATGAAATTAATGAATACTATTTTTTATAAATTGCACAAACTTTGTTAATTGAACAAAAACTTTATAAAAATATACAACTTAAGTTGTTAACACAAAACTTACAAATTATTTTGCACAAAATTAGTCACTGTCGCTGCTTATTGCATTCTGTTGCTGTAACTGTTCATTATCTTCATCATCTAGATTTGTTTCATTAGAAATATCCGATGAATTGTTTGTATTGACTACATCAGTTAAAGCTTTTTCTTTGGTAATAACGGGTGCTGTAATTTGAAAATTCCATTAAAAGTTGTGTACATTCTTCTAACATTGGAAATGATATTTTTAGTTTTATATAAAAATATTTTCATTTAGTAAAAAAATAGAAATTAACGTCCTTATAAGTCCACATATGAATTAAAGCGTAATCAGTTATTTTTCTCATATATAATCTACATATTTTCAAAAGAAGAAGTATAAGACATATTGCGACAGTAAATAAAGACATTTTTTTAAATTTTTGTCATGTATAAGCAAGTCATAAAATAAAAGTCAGATAAATGATTTATGTCACTTTATTCTTATTGATCGTGTATATATAGCATACTTTATATAGGGTACACAAATATAGAAAATGGTGAAAGAATTTATGAAAATGTCTGTATCTTTTAAAACAATCATTATGTATCAATTTGATTTTAACAATCATTATGTATCAATTTGATTTTAAAAGTAATTAACCAATTATAGTTTCAAATAAGAAAAATCTTCTAACAAAAAACTATCACAAATTAAAAAAAGATATATATAATAAATATACCTTCTCTAGTCGATGGTCCTGGAACTGAATCATCTTCATTTACGATAGTTCGTTCTATTAAAACAATTATTTATGTATCCATTTGATTTTAAAAGTAATTAACCAATTGTAGTTTCAAATAAGAAAAATCTTCTAACACAAAACTATCACAGATTTAAAAAAATGTTTATATATATAATAAATATACCTTCTCTAGTCGATGGTCCTGGAACTGGAACTGGAACTTCATTTACGATAGTTCGTTTATTTTTTGTTCTGTTCAATTCATAAATTTTTTGGCTGACGTGCTTACCAACAAGATTTATTTCTAAATCGATAGCAAACTCATCATACTTTTTTACAGTATGTAACCAATAACGTACAATGTCTATAAAAAAGTCACAAACTGTTGTATATAAATACCTAAATTGAACAGTTTAATAAACATGTTCTATTAAAAAAGAAAAAAGATAAAACCTTTTAGTGCTAATAAACGGTTTTCATCTAACTTTGGTCTAGGTGCTTCAGTCTTTTTTCCTTTTATTCTGTTAGAAACAATTCCCGTAACAGTACTTTCTTGTAATACCTGAGCGCCAAATATAGCAAGAGCCATATTTTTTGTAAACGTACTGGTTGATTTGCTAATACATATTGCGCTATCGTAAACTTGAGAAGAAATCCAAATATTTCGGCCTACAAGGATCTGAAAATTCGAAAGATAAATATAATTCTTTTTTTACCAACAAAATAATGACAAAGAATAATACATATAAAAAGATTAAAAGAAACATACGTTATTATCAGTTTTTCGCTTATAACCAACAGGAAAAGATGCTTCATTATGTTGTTCCTGGTTTTCTTTTCTTTTATGTTCAGTAATCATATCTATAAATCAAAATTATATTAGTAACACAAGATACATTTTATTAGTATTTGTTATTGGACTACATACTTTTAAGTTCTTTTATTTCGTCAATTACATTTTTCTGTAAAGCTAAATTGGCTTTGGAAAGATCTTCTGCAATGGCATCCTTATTCTGTAAGGAAAGCTTTAATTCTGCAATCCGTTTTTTTAAATTTTCGATTTCTTTCTTAAGTCTCTTTATTTCTTTATAATCCTACAATAATGTATTAAGTAATTTGTTTTACTAATATGATAAATATGTATATATATGTATAAACATACACATATATATTTTTTGTTTTTTACATAATTTGATAAAGTATTTAAATAAACCAAGATCATTGAAATGTATAAAATAATATCAAAAACATACAGTTATAACATTCTTATTATGTTGTGATAAATCTTTTAGTTTATTTTCTAACAACTGTTCTTTCTCATGTTTGGATTTTTCTGTACTGATCTTATTACTCTGAAAATAAAAGTTCCTTACATTATTGTATAATAGAACATTAAAATAAATAAGAACCATTGAAAGGCATAAAATACAATAATATTAAAAATAAAACGTACAGTTTTAGCATTCTGCTTGTATTTTGATAAATCTTTCAATTTTTTGTGTAACAATTGCTCTTTTTCACTTTTATTTTTTTCCATATTAATATTATTATTCTGTAAAAATATCCTTATATTATTATGTATAATTGAGAACATTTCCATTATATGATACATACAAATGCATATGTTTTATATCTATAATAAAAAATATTTAAATACTTAAATATATGTACAGTGATTAATAATAAAAATTATATAGACACATGTAAACTGCAAATGCAAGTTATTACTTCTTTTAAGACTTTGCGCTCTGCATCACTTTCTGACGCAGACAGATATAAATCCATAGGACGCAATCGTGGTCTATTTTTATTAATTTTTGTATCCAATGCTTTTTCTGTTCCTAAAAGTAAACAAAAAAATTAATGTGGATATATACATGTGTGTGTGTGTGTGTGTGTGTGTGTGGGAGGGGTGTACGTATAATATATGAGTGTAGGTAATATGTATATAGATATCCCATATAGCACAAACATTGCAGCTAATATAACTGCAATGGTCTGTGCTGTATAGGATATTAACTTTTTATACAAAATAGTCTTGGAAATATTCTGTTATAATTTATTATACATATTATAAATTACCTTACATACTTTAAACGTAAAAAGTAATTCATAACTTATCTGCGACACAAATAACTATGCCATCATAATAGTCTTCGTTCCACAAAATCTTATACTTTTTTTCATAGTTTATATTTGTAGCATTAAATCCTTTGATCCGGTTCACTGAAACGATCTCTTTTTCTCCGGTTGTATATTTTACATACGCAAATTTTATTTCACTAGTAGACATTATTGCGCTTTTAATTGTAAAATATAACTTCCCGAGAAAAAATGATTAGATATACTAATCACATACGATTATATAAAATCGACATTAGATATAATTAGATATAAAAAATGGTCCGATATAATTGTATATAATTACATATAACTATATACAATTATATATAACCATATATGGTTATATAATTATATGTGGTTATATATAACTATATACAATTATATCGGGCCATTTTTTATATCTAATTATATCTAATGTCGATTTTATATAATCGTATGTGATTATATCTCTAATCATTTTTTCTCGGGAAGTTATATTTTAATATTAAAATAATAATGTCTACTAGTGAAATAAAATTTGCGTATGTAAAATATACAACCGGAGAAAAAGAGATCGTTTCAGTGAACCGGATCAAAGGATATAATAAAATATTTATTGTATTAGATATAATCATATATGATTTTAAAATAATATTTATACACATGTTATTTTTCAACTCACGGTAAGCTTTATTTGTTTAAATCAGTCTATAAATAATCGTAATATTTATTAGAGATCACTGCCTTATTTTTTAAGTTTTAAAATTACGACTTACTTTACGATATATATATATATATATATATATATATATATATATATATAATACATATATTCAATTAATTAAGTTATATATTTGTATATACAATATATATTTATTATATAACTTAATTGAATATAGTATTCATGGTTTTATTTGTACGATCAAACACTATGAAATAATACACCAAAATATAAACTTATAGCTATATAATTGCCATCAAAGTTAAAAATTAATTATTTAAATCTTTGCGTTTAGTTATATATATATATGAAAGAGTCTTATATATTTTGTAAATATATTATAACTGCAATTATATTTATCACAAAAAGAAACAAAAACTTTTGCGTAATATAAAAATATTTGTTGAAAAAATGAAAACAAAAACTGATACATATAAATAAAATTTTCGAAAAACTAATAAAAAAATTGGTGTTACAAAATAGTTCCGAGCAATAGAAAATCTGTTACACATCATCTCGCCGAGCATTTGCCAAGTGTTGTCGTTTTATTTCACCAAGTCTTGTGGACATAGAAATTTTGATATCCCGGACTGATTGTTTAAGCCATCCTTTTTTTTTGGCGTGCGATCTGGCAAAATCTGTCAAAAATTATAATACCCTATTATAATATACTATGGATTAAAAATGAAGTGGATAAAAAGTAAAAATGTAGGATTCAGTAAAAAAAATAACAAGTATTTTAATTACCAATAATTGCATTTTTCCCTAATTCATCCAGACAAACGACCTTTTGGTTTTGGCGTTCTTTTCCCTGAGCACGTGCAGTTTGTCCAGTAAGTGTAGCGTTTAAAAGAACTTCAGGTTTGAAGACTCCTTCCATAAGACGACGTGCAAGATGAGAAGCTCTACATGATGCTCCAATTGAGTTATTGAGCGTCTTCAATTTGCAATATACCCCATGTTTAAGTAATACCATCTAAAAAGTAAATTATAGAAATACATTATAACAGTTTTATATATTATAATTATATTATATTATTAATCATATCATATTATAAATTTAAACTTACCGGGCCATCGGGCCAATTTTTCCCGAAAAGCTGACTGTCCTCTTGCGCATTTGGTACCATGCCATTTTCGTCTTCTAAATTTCCATAATCCTCATTTTTTTCCAGCGGATCTTTCTCATCTTCTTCTTGTTCGTCTTCGCCCTTGTCACTTTCTTTATCCTTAACGTTATCCAAAGAACTATCAGTATTATAGTTTATATCTTTGACTAATTCCATCTCCGAATCACTCGTATCTGTTGTACTAGAATCGTTTTTTTTTGTAAATTGATTTGCTCGACACTGATTTTGTTAATTTTGGCGTACTTTGAGAATCTGATGATACATGGAAGCATTTAGCAGATGCTGATGAAGTTTTACTTTGAGCTAAAACACAGAAAAATATAATCAGATGTAATCATATATAGCTTCGTATATGTATTATAATCATATTTGATACTATAATATATAATTGTATACGTTTACATATATTTCTATATCTAGCGATTTGATTACATATGAACTCATTAAATTGTCAAGTGTGGAATATAAAAACAAAATGATTAAAATCTCACCAATAGTTTTTTGTAGCATTTTATTGTTCTTCGGATTTCCTTCTTTTATTACATTTTCTTTTGAAAAAGAAGCTAATTTCCCAGAAATTTGCTTGGCCATTTCATTGTCGACATTCAATACGTTTTCATTGATCTCGATTGATTTATTAGGGTTCCTTCTATTTTTGTTTTCAATGATGTCCTGGAGTACATTTTGTGAAACTTTATTTTCTGCTTGTCGAACACGTTCGGTTTGCTTATAAGATTCCTGAGATAATGAAAAAAAATTAAATAACATTTTCAACTATTTATAAATCAATTATTTTATGAAATCAAGAAACAAAAATATTTCTAAAATCAAAATTTTGAAATTGATATTATTGTTATTATTATTATTGTTATTATTATTACTATCATTATCATTATTAATATTGTGCAGTTATAAAAATAAAAAAACACAAAGTATTGTAACAAAAAAAACATTTTTTATTCTTATTTTGTCTTGAAATATTTGTAACTTTATTAATAATAAAACAGCTGTGATGTTTAAAAGATACTAAGAATATAGGAATTACCATATATATATTAAGACTGCAAAAGAAAATTTTAAATGTACTTGGGAGAGGTAATTGTTTAAAGTTATTTGTTTTTGTTATTAACAATATATGAATTAATAACTCACACTTCGTCTGAGTTTTTTAGTGTTTTCTTTCGATGAGGTATTCAATGATGGTGAGAAGTTTATTTTTAGAATTGGTGTACGTGTTCTTTTAGTGTGATGTACATCAGTTAAGTTTTTTGAAGCTGATTTCCTTGACGTTTGTTTCAATTTTCTTAATTTTTTTAATTCGGTTGTTAGAATCTCGTCGTCATCTGAAACAATTATACATATATGCAGTTAAACAAATACAAATTAACTTCTCGATAAAATAGAAAAGCTATTGTATTACACACACACGCACACGCACACGCACACACCTAACATATCCATATATATATATAAAATACGATATATATATATATGTATATAATATATTTCACTCGCACCCCATATAGGATAACTTCGAACTAACCTTAGTGCGACATGTGTGATAAAAATTAAGAAACTTTTCAAGTGCAGTAAATATATATATATATATATATATATATATGCATACTGACTTACCTGAATGCATGATGATGATTCCTTCGTACGTTGATTTTTGCCAATGAAAAAGCACTTTTTCTCCAGAGATTGGTGGGTTATCGTCGTCGTAAATGACATCAGTATCATCCACGATACAATAAGAGTCGTCTTCATCACAATTTATAAGATACATCTTATAGTTTCAATCAC
>CABEGB010001032.1:0-137720 GCA_901521435.1 Crematogaster levior
ATTTTTCGAGGAAAAACATTTGTTTATTGTTAAAAAAAAATAGTAATTTTTTTAAGAAAAATTAAAATCCTGATCATACAAGTTTTGCGTTTTCTTAATAAGCTCTATAAATTTTATCCAAATCCATTGGAGTGGTTATTGAATTACAATGGTCACTGACTTCTGAAAACATAGTTTCGAGAAAACGCGATTAAAGTTTTGTTAGGTTTGGTATTACTTTTTCATATAACTTGAGGCCATTGATGTAGTAAAGTTTTTTTATGTATTTTGATCTGCTGAATCCAAATGTGACATTATCCAGAAAACCCAAGTATTGAATTGTTTAACGGCTGTTGTTTAACAATTATTTATAAAAAATTTTTTTGAAAAGAATTAAATTTTTAAATATTTTGGGTAAATTTAAAAACGAAAGTTGTTCTTATAAAATTTTTGTTAGATCCATAGTTTTGAAGTTATAAATTTTAAAAAATTGAAAGTACGAATGGGTAATACTTTCACGTCATCAAACTCACTGATTTATATGCAGAAATTGTACCTTATTAAATTACTTACATAGAGTCAATAATGATCCTGGGCCATAACATTTGTTCCAGCTGATGTGAAGCTCCAAGATATCGATTTGTTGTTGTCTCGTAACATTCTGTCTTCTAGTAAGATATCCTGAAACCATTTGTTGAATCAATTTGAAATTTTCAGGGAACATTTCGAGACATCATACTTTAAAAAAATGCAAAAAAAAACTGATTTTTTGAAAATTTGACTAGATCTCACCCCTTAAACAGATTTGCAGTAGCGGAGGTGTCAATAGCGGTGTGCAAATGTGTTTCAAGAAGAGACAGGGACCCCGTGGTTCGTCAATTTCCACAGTAGTTAACGACTCAAACCCCTCTGCTGTGTGTGTGTGTGTGTGTGTGTGTGTGGGCATTAATGCGTGGGTGTGGGGTGTATGGTGTGTGTGTGTGTGCGTGTACATGTACGTGTGTGCGTATGTGCGTGCGTGTGCAAGACCGGGTGTGTATAATCAACTAAAGGCAATTATGGGAGGTTTATCAATTGTTCAAAAATGCACCGTCAACTGTTTGACAAAAAAAAATCCGATGATAAAAAGATAAAACGGCATTTTGAATGTAATTATGAGGAGATAAGAGCAGCTTCCTGAAGAATCCGATTTGTAATTCATCCAGATTTTGTGGTTTTATTTTGTAAACTCTTTCTTTAGTAACTCCACAGAAAGTAGTCGAGGAGGTGTTAGGTCAGTATGATCTGGGGACCATCTGATGCTTTTCTCCTACTCTATCCATCGCCCAGGAAACATTGTGCTAAGATAATGACGGACGTTCCTTCCGTAATGCGGTGCAGCACCATCTTGTTGAAACCATGTGTTTTCAAAATTGTCCCCACGATTGCCTGTAATGGTTGAACTATTTCATGTCTTAGCATATCCTCGTACTTCGCAGCTGTTAAATTTCCATCGATGAAAAATGGACCACAATGACGGCATTTATTGAGAATACCTGCAATACATTTAATTTTTTTGGTGATACTGCGTGCGTGTTTCTTCAATCCAGTGAGGATTTGCGTCAAGACCAGAATCTACAATTACTGGATTAACGTTGCCATTTATCTGAAATGTTTTTTCATCTGAGGTATGTTTGATAGAAAGTTAGGATCCTCGTCTATTCTTTCCCATCAACTCACAAAATCAAAAAATCATATCAAAATCATCCCATTTAGCTCTTGCACAAGATGGTTTTATAGGATAAAATTTATTATTTTTTAATATTTAAAAAACAGACTTTGACAATGTCATGCTTGCAAAGCACCATGATTTGACGTATGCGGATTGATGAAAAGATTGTAGAACATCCACGATTTTTCAGACTTGCTGACTTGGCCTCATCAATACTGGACGATTTTTAACACTTCCAACCTGTTGAAACGCCTTTAATGTTCCCTCTGACTGTAGATTGAAAACAGTACCTTCATTGTTTCATTGAAAAATTTTATTGAAAAGCTGTCTCACGTCATTGTATGATCTCAATCGATCGTCCTAGCCTCTCATCATCAAAAGAGATATGCGTTCTCGTTTAGAAAGACGTAACATCGTTGACTGAAGAGATAAAAACTAAATAAACTAATACTTGGATACTCAAGTGTTAAAAGTTATTAAAAATACAGCGAAGAGTAAAAATCACGGATTGTGATACAGTAAACTGTAATGAATGTTCAAAATTAACTCGGGAAGCGAAAATCGAACAGAACTTGGGTACGATCTAAGATTGAAATCAATTTCAATCGTGTTCGTGATCCAAACTTTGAGGAAGAACCTGGAAACGAAAAACTGAGACCACGTGCGCTGACAATAAACGGCAGTGCTACGGTTTTGGGAATAATTCATGTTTTGATTTATCGATCGACCGATTAAGCGAGCACGGATCGTCCCAGAGGGTGGATGCCGCTCCTTGAATTACGCGAACCGTGACAAGTACTCTCGGTACGCAAGTACGAAACAGTTTGACGCACGCACATACGAACACACACCCTCCGCTTCTGCGAAATCTCAGTGTTTAAATGATCATAACTCTGCGAAAAAAATCGTAGAGACCTCGGCGACATCGCGTTGTTCTTGTCTCGAAAAGCTCTTTCAAACAAACCCTCACTCGATCCCATATTCCATTTAAGATTTTTTCGCCTCCCTTCCGCCGCCCCCCGGGGTGTTAAAATGGGCGTTTTTGGTGTTATGTGGTAGATTGTGTGATACTATTGTAACCCCGTAAATTTCAATCCGATATCTCAAACCGTTCAGAAGTTATTTAGGTGTCCCGGTACTTTTTCCCCACCCTGTATATATATATATGTATATATATATATATATATATATATATTATATATATACACGTAAAATAAAAGAGTCAAGCCAACACTAAATGGCGCCATAAGTCCCAATTTCAAATATTTTCTTACAGATATTTAAGTGCAAATTTTCGAGTCAAGCTGACCCGTGGTATTTTTATCACTTTAAGGGATATATATAGTGTGTGAATGTAAAATGTAATTTGGAGTCCGAGCTAGGATCACTAAAAATCACAGCGGGATAAAGTAGAATGTACATCTGTCCTCTTTTATTATTCAAAAGCAGTTGAGGTGCTAAGCTCACGCGAACATGACTTCCTTTTAGCATAAGTATCCTCTCCATCTCTTTTGCGACAGGATCGCGTCTCGTTTCTAATATTCATTTTCCTACGCTCTCACCCCCTTACTTTTACTCAAATATCTTTTCTTTCTTTCGACTTGAATGCCATTAGCACACCTTTGTGTCAGAAAGTTTAACCATATAAGATTGTAAAAATATTTGAACTTACGCGTTTCATAGTACTGACAATGAGACTTGATAATCTCAACTGCTTTCAACACATTGCGTATGTGTATCTAAAAAAATCATGTACTCGTATTTTACATATTAATTATATAAGTTGATGCAATAAAAAATATATTTAATCTTTTCTCTATTCTTTCTGCTTAAAATAAGTGTGACTATATGTATTTATTATAGGTGTCCATAATTTTTCACTTAGCAGCGAGTACGCAGTTTTATGAGAATATCAAAACTTCTACAACAGTAAACATTGAAGCTGTTGCCACTATTTTAAAACTCGCAAAGCACATGACAAATTTAAAAGTAATTTTTAATAATTCTTTTATCAAATAGTGTGTTCTATTATAATAATTAACAAAAATTACTTATATTGTATAATTTTCATTTATTTTAAAAAAGAAATACATAAATTATACGCTTAACGTTTATCTTGTAGTCATTTATTCATGTGTCAACAATATATGCCAACTGCCATGTGGAACACATCGAAGAACGATTCTACTCGTATCCCATTAATCATAAAGATCTTATTATGTTCACACGTAATTTATCCGAGAATGTAATTGAAAAGAAAATATCTAGGTAATTCTTTTATCCACAATATAATAGAATAATTAAATATATTAATAAAAAGAACTCACATTTAAGCAGAATCCTCTCACGATGGCCGAATACATATACATTCACGAAAGCGATCGCGGAAGGGATTCTCAGAGATGAAAGTGGAGATTTACCAATCGGAATATTTCGACCGGGAATAGGTAAAAAATCAATTAGGAAAACTAATGGATATTTTTACTAAAGAGTTTGTTAAATTAAATTCATAATATGTCATTATATTCAACTACTTTACATAATTGCATACTATAAAATTGTATGTCCTACAGAAGTTTTTTATAAAATTTGTTAAAATAATTACATAATTTCTAATAATTTTAATAAAATTACATAATTGTACAAGTAAATTTCTATAGGACATAATTATGTTCTATAATTAATGACAAAATTCTGAAAGAATGATAAATAATCACAACCATGCGTGCGCACGCGCGTGTGTGTGTATGTGTGTGTGTGAGAGAGTGAGAGTGAGAGAGAACGTTGCATTTATTGTAGCAAAATTTAATTTTTGCAAAACGAAAAATAATTAACATTTTTTTTAGTTACATCTGCCGCCAGTGAGCCACTTGTCGGGTGGGTCAACAATATCACTGGGTGGACAAGTATCGAAATATTTATCCTACTTGGTATCCTCAGATTTTTTCGTTGTAATGTCAATGTCAAGGCAAATCTAGTACCCGTTGATTTTACCGTAAACGCTTTAATTGCTAGTGCTTGGGATGTGTTTAATCAATACAGGTATAATCAAGTATTCGACATACATCACTATAGCTGAATTACATAAAATCTTATTTTTTCTTAAAATCTTTCTTGTTTCCCGATAAGAGCATAATAACAGCTTCAATTCTGCAGATTATTTTTCAGACATAATTTTTTATCTTATATTATACATTTATTATATTTTAATTCATTTTATTTTAACATTTATACAAAAACGTACACGTGAATGTCGGCCAAAACATAAAACGTAAAAAAAATATTACAGTTATTATAAGCTATCTAGCTATTTAGTATACTGTAAATATTCTTTAATGCAGCTATTTATGTCGGTAGATGTCATAAACCTACAAATTACATTTATATAATATAATCAGTATAGTTATTATTTTATATATTAATAAATAATTTAGTAAAACTATTTCAACTAAGGGCCAATTTCACCATCGTCGGTTATCCTTAACCTTAGGTTAAACTATATCTTCGTCTTTTTCAGATAAGTTTAAGAAAAAGAGACGAAGATATAGTTTAACCTAAGGTTAAGGATAACCGATGATGAAATTGGCCCTAAGTGTAATTTACGAAAGTAATTTTTAAAAGAATGAGACACATTCAAATAAGTGTATTTAAATATATTACTTATTACCGTAATCACACGCTCAAGTAAACATTAACGTATGATTATCTAACTTTGATATGAGTAAAGATGAACAGTGACATATGACTCCGATAAACTAAAAAGTGTAATACATAATTTATGTTGGAATTATCTTCTAGAAAAGGCAAGGATATGTTAATTTATAATTTCGTATCACCAATCGATGGACCTACTTGGGCAGAATACCTATATACACTTCTCGACATAAATAAGATGTCTCCCTTGCGTAATGCCATATATTTTCCTTTACTGATTTTAGTCCCATATAAAATGTCACATAGAATTTGCGTTTGGCTTGGTCATTTCCTTCCAGCTTTACTTGTAGATGTTGTTAACATCTGTATAAATCGTAAATTGAGGATCACGTAAATATTATTTCTATTACTTGCTACATGTATCCTGTTTGTATTTAATTCAAATAAAATTATATGAATAATATGAAACATAATAACTTGTATCATGTGTTATAATAAAATTATAATGTGACGTAATATGTATTTCAGAAAGTGGAAATTATATAAAAAGATAGATAAATATTGCAAAGCAGTCGACCCTTTTTCTAATAATGAATGGAGTTATTCCTCTGACAATGTTCAAGCGATGTGGAATCATCTCAGTGAGGAAGATCAACAATTATTTAAGTTCAGCATGATCGGATTTGACTGGACAAAATATCTTATTGATCATTATCAGGGCATACGACATTATATACTGAATGAAGATAACAGTACTTTAGAAATCGGTCGTATCAAATATAAAAGGTAACAAATCTTCCTTAATTTTCAATTAATTTTTTCAGCTTAGTTTCTACTCTAGTTTAAGTTTATGAGTTTAGTTTCTACTTGTAGACAAAAGTATTAATTTTAGATTTTATTGGATACATCAAACTCTCAAAACTGTTTTTATCTTTGCCGTCTTTTGGATTATCTGGAGGATGTTTACAATTTTATACAACTAAATATTTTAATAGTTTAATCAGCAGTCATTCTTTAGTTCAAATATTTATATTTTTAAATTAAACATCAATAACATTAACAAGCAATGCTTTCAGATTGAATAATATTTTTGTGAATTAATAAATATTTGCTTAACAAACCCGCGCTGCAATTGAATCAAGAACTATTTTTTTATTTAACATATCTTTTCTCTTTGTATGTATAACTTTTAATGTTTTTCCATATGTATTATTCTCTAATTAATATAATATTGATTGTACATGGAACATTTCTTTTTATTGCTTTTAATCTTAAATGTGTTTACCTTAACCTCACACTCCCGCCAAGCTAATTCTTCGTCCATGTTGATAGTAGAAAAGGCTAACTGTACATTTCATATGTAAAGAAAGGAAAGAAGCCAGACGAGGACAATAACTACAACTTAATAATTTCAAACTGAACTTTAAATTATTATATCTCTCTTTATATATCACATGTAAAATAAAAACAAAAATAAACTTTTTGCTATATAATTTGAGTATGCTCAAATAAACTTATTAATATTATAGCTCGATCGGTTTAGGCGTTCTTGAGAACCGATAATTTCAGCTGCTCTCAACTCGCATAAAGATATATCTCTTAAAAAATTATCTTTTTAAAAAAAGATAAAAAAAAGGTGCTAAGTCCGCGTCAAAAAGTATCTTTGCAAAATAGTATAGTATTATTAACTCTAAAAAACTATTAAAAAATCTATTTCCAAAATAGTGTAATTTTAATCTACACACATAAGTTATTTTAATCCAAACAAAATGGTTTATTTTAAACCATAAAAAAACTATAAGTTATTTAATTATACGTTCTACAAAAATAATGATATCAACAAATTGTGCTAAGTAAAAATAAAAATTCATAAAAATATTTTAATAAAAAATGTTATAAAATAATATAAAAAATAGTTTTTTTCTTATTATATCCGACTAAAATACTGACATCGAGAAATTATGCTATTTAAAAAAAAAATTTAATATTTTTACAAAAAATTATACATAATTGTTTTAATTTTTAAAAAATTATGGTATTACAACGTTGCTCCAACTTAATAAAACTTTTGGAAATAAAATATATATTTTTAAAAATTCGAATATATGTATTAAAAGAAAAATTATATTAAATAAAAATAGTTCGAAAGTTTAATTTAAAAAAGAAAAACAAAAATGTAAAAATATAAAATTAAAAATTATTTACAAAAAATTAAAAATTAAAAATTAATGGAAAAATATAAAAATGTATATAAAAATTAAAAATTAATATAAAAATAAAAAATTTAATTAAAAGACTTAGCGCTGCTAATTTTTAAAATAGCATATTTTGTAGCAGCGCTAAGTCTTTTAATTAAATTTTTTTATTTTTATATTAATTTTTAATTTTTATATACATTTTTATATTTTTCCATTAATTTTTAATTTTTAATTTTTTGTAAATAATTTTTAATTTTATATTTTTACATTTTTGTTTTTCTTTTTTAAATTAAACTTTCGAACTATTTTTATTTAATATAATTTTTCTTTTAATACATATATTCGAATTTTTAAAAATATATATTTTATTTCCAAAAGTTTTATTAAGTTGGAGCAACGTTGTAATACCATAATTTTTTAAAAATTAAAACAATTATGTATAATTTTTTGTAAAAATATTAAATTTTTTTTTTAAATAGCATAATTTCTCGATGTCAGTATTTTAGTCGGATATAATAAGAAAAAAACTATTTTTTATATTATTTTATAACATTTTTTATTAAAATATTTTTATGAATTTTTATTTTTACTTAGCACAATTTGTTGATATCATTATTTTTGTAGAACGTATAATTAAATAACTTATAGTTTTTTTATGGTTTAAAATAAACTATTTTGTTTGGATTAAAATAACTTATGTGTGCAGATTAAAATTACACTATTTTGGAAATAGGTTTTTTAAATAGTTTTTTTAGAGTTAATAATACTATTTTGCAAAGATACTTTTTGACGTGGACTTAGCACCTTTTTTTACCTTTTTTTAAAAAGGTAATTTTTAAAGAGATATCACTCTTTTTTGTACAGAATTTTTAAATAATGAAATATTAATCACTATTCTGTCCAATCAACATTTGAGCGAACTTTTCCCGTTCGAAAGATGTTAAAATAATCGATCTTATTTCAAGTTAGTTGATAAGTGATCGACAAAATAAGTAACTACTGATAACTGTTATCATGTACTAAATTGAGGGTATGTAATGACACTTTTTCTGATTACAAACAACCTGTCAAAGATATGATTGCATGAATGTTCACGAGTTGCCAAATGATGATGAGATATGGATAAAGATTACAAATGTAACAGCAAAAATTGTCTGGAGTTACTCATGTATAATAAATGTATATGATTGCTATGCTAACATTTGCTATCGACATTGAATATGACACGGTAATACCAGAAGAGGAACATCAACAAATTATTAACACTGAATTAAACAGATTGAGAACGCTAACTATAGTAAAGGACCACTGAACAGATAGAACACGTTCCTCTGAACAATGTAACATAGAACAATTTCTGAAACAATGTAATATAGAACATATATATATATTTTTTACAAAATCACTTTCAGATAAAGATGTTTTCATTCACTAAAGTTTTTAACTCAAAATAATTAAACAGACGATTAGAAATTATAAGAACGTTTATTTTGTGGGATGATTAAATAACTAAGTAAAGATGTTCATCGCTTGGCAGTATGTACATCGTCAAATCCTTTGGGAAAATGTGCCGCTTTAAGATGGAATCATTCCTCAGTTTCTTTTCATCTGGGCACCCATGCGTCGATTGTGATTGCCTTGTGAAACCTTGTATACAGTTTTCTTTCTATTAACCAGGCCGTTTTTATCTTGCTTTTGAACCTTTGGACTTGCCTTAAAAAAATTGTAATGCGAATCAGTGATAAAAGTTTTATTAGGTAGCCAAAATGTTACCAAAGCTTTTCTGTGACATATGAACAAGCAAGAAATATGATTAAACAAGAAACGCAATTAAAGTAGTTATATATGTATATTCACTAGTATCTAATTAAATTGTATTAAATATACTATTCAATTAATATTACATTTTAGATACCACTGGAATGTAATAGATCAATATTTCAGTGAACGTATGTAAATACAAATAATATATTTCTATAAAGCAATGATTTTATACATTTACCAAATAAAAACAAAAGTTTCTTATTTTGTCTATTATCACGTCATTATCTAAAAAGGTAAAAAAAAAGGTGCCAAATGTACGCGCAGAATACGAGATAAAATTATGAATAATACTACAAAATGCGTGATATCAGTACAAAATTACCTTTTTTAAAAAGGGTAAAAAAAGGCGCCAAGTGTATGCACAAAAACGGACCTCATTACAAAACTATTTGTATATATACATATATATATTTACTGTACTATTTGTCTATATATAGATATTTTTAATCTACTTAAAAAGATATGATGTGTCAAAAAATGGCACCAAGTAGGAATAAATCTTTGAATAGTTGTGTATGTACACATGTATACAGCATAAAATATTAAGTTTAATATTAAGTTCATAAAAATTTTAATTAAATAAAAAAATATTGCAAAAAATTTGGCGCTGCTATATCCGAAATATTTGAAAATAATTTAAATGTGTTGTGTAAGATAAACGTAAATAATTTAAATGTTGTGTAAGATAAATGTAATACTTTACACAATACACAATACATTTATATATTTACTGTACTATTATATTATCATGTATATAGCAGCGCCAAATTTTTTGCAATATTTTTTTATTTAATTAAAATTTTTATGAACTTAATATTAAACTTAATATTTTATGCTGTATACATGTGTACATACACAACTATTCAAAGATTTATTCCTACTTGGTGCCATTTTTTGACACATCATATCTTTTTAAGTAGATTAAAAATATCTATATATAGACAAATAGTACAGTAAATATATATATGTATATATACAAATAGTTTTGTAATGAGGTCCGTTTTTGTGCATACACTTGGCGCCTTTTTTTACCCTTTTTAAAAAAGGTAATTTTGTACTGATATCACGCATTTTGTAGTATTATTCATAATTTTATCTCGTATTCTGCGCGTACATTTGGCACCTTTTTTTTACCTTTTTTTGAAAAGGTAATTTTGTACTGATATCACGCATTTTGTAGTATTATTTATATTATTTTAAACTATAAAAGAATATATTACTTATTAACAATTTTTTCTAAAAGTAAAATATAAATATCTTTAGCGCCTCTAGGCTTTTTTCTAACCTGCGCATCATTATTTTCAATCCAAACGCTAGGTGTTCCTTCTCTACACATATTTGTAAAATGACCTTTTTTAATACATTTACCGTAGTGAAATGTAGCACTCATAACTTTATACAATTGTCTAGCTATTGATATTTTACTTATAGGGACAGAACATAAACTAAAATAATAATAATAATAATAATGAAGAATTTTAATAAAGTTTGAGTTGTCTTATTAAGAATAAAATGTAATAACCTTGATAATGAAGAATTTTAATAAAGTTAGAGTTGTCAGAAATCAAAATCCTATCAGAGTGATTACGTCATAGAGATTAATTATGAAAAATACCTATATATAAACAAATAGTCAAAGAAAAATATTGTTGCGCCCGCGTCCAGTCACCCGGTACGCAGTGAAGATGCGTACCGGAGGACGTTTCTCGTTCGACGCCTGTTTACGCGTTGCCAGGCGCGTTGTTGTGGACGAGCTGTCAAACCATTACCACAGTATATACAGTAGCGCAACTGTCGTAAATTTGTGAAGCCTAAAATGAGTGCGCATGCGCGAAGTCAGCGAGTACAATATTTATATTAAACATTATATGTATATTTCTTATATCATGTAAGTTTGTAAAAGTTTATAAATTAATAAGTTTTGTAGTTTAAGAAAATATTAGATTAATAATACATTTTAATATAGATTATATATACTTTTATTTTCTTAATTGTGAAATAAAATATTTATTATAAAATGCTGTATATTATTTGTTGAAAAATACATTTTCATTTTACTTAATTAATATTGTATTACAATTAATAATTAAAAATATTGTATTATAAATTAATATTGTATTATAATTGTGTTTTCCTTTATTATTAAATTATTAGGTATTATAAATATATATATATATATATATATATATATATATACAGGGTGTCCCATTATAAAACATCCAGTCGAATATTTCGAAAACCAAGCCCGGGAGAGAAAAATTTTTCAGACAAAAGTTATTTGGTTTCGAGGGGCCCATAAGATGATACCATTGGTTTGACCTTGAAGAATTATTTGAAAGTTACATGAAAGTCACCTCAATTTTTTTAAATAGCATCCCCTATTTTTTATTACATATTCTTGTAGCTGACCTCGAGAGCTTTCCAAAACACTATAATAAAGTATTTTTTCATGAAGTATTTTCCGAGTTATAAAGCTTGAAATAATTTCATAATTTTACATAAACTGTAAAATATCTCGTAAAATATTTACTTTTCGATGACCTTACCTCAATACTTTTATGCACAGAATAATGAGAGGAACCAATTGGTGTCAAGAAAACACATAGTTGTTTTTAAGAAAAAATATGCAATTTGTAACTAACAATTACATATTTTTTCTTAAAAACAACTATGTGTTTTCTTTACACCAATTGATTCCTCTCATTATTCTGTGCATAAAAGTATTGAGATAAGGTCATCGAAAAGTAAATATTTTACGAGATATTTTACAGTTTATGTAAAATTAAGAAATTATTTCAAGCTTTATAACTCGGAAAATACTTCATGAAAAAATACTTTATTATAGTGTTTTAGAAAGCTCTCGAGGTCAGCTACAAGAATATGTAATAAAAAATAGGGGATGCCATTTTAAAAAATTGAGGTGAATTTCACGTAACTTTCAAATAATTCTTCAAGGTCAAACCAATGGTATCATCTTATGGGCCCCTCGAAACCAAATAACTTTTGTCTGAAAAATTTTTCTCTCCCGGGCTTGGTTTTCGAAATATTCGACTGGATGTTTTATAATGGGACACCCTGTATATATATATATATATATATATATATATATATATATATGTATATATATATATATATATATGTACATATACACATTAATTTATTAATTTTTGCTATTTATATTTATGTATGGCATATATTTCATTATTGTTTGCTAATACACATTTACATTATATTATATATTATTTTAAAAATCTTGCAACTTTTTTGCTGTATTATACATTAATAACAATTCGTTTTTATAATATTGATATAATTTTTATTACAATTCGTTTCTTTTAGATTTATAAATAAGTAGGAAAGAGAAAGAAAACAAAGCAAAGAAGAAAAAGTGAGAAAGAAGTTCAGATGGCACTACTGGATTTACTCGCTGACTTCGCGCATGCGCACTCATTTTAGGCTTCATGAACATCAAAGGTGCCGACACAGAGTTGCGCTACTGTATATACTGTGCCATTACGACGCGCGATTTATTGAACGTATGCAGAGCCACACTGTGGTGGAAAAGCAAAACGTACATTTCCGCACCCCTACCTCATCACTCTGCTCACCATCAATGTCGATGACGACGTTTCTTAAATGAAAATTTTCAGATCTCAACTTTGCATCGCAATATCTCAGCTTATAGGACACGTAGCCAAAAAATAAAAACAGTTTTATTATGAAAATCGAACCCAAGCTATCGATTGAGTCTACTTAGAAGTCGATCGGTTCAGCGGTTGTCGAGATCCGATAATCTGAGGGTCTTGCAATTCTCCGACTCGCGTAAATATACACGGCCGGTCTCGCTGCGCTACATTTGGCACCGAGACACTACCGTGTCTCTTGATTATGTATCTATTATTATATTTATTATCGTTTTAATAGCCTAATAAAATTAATTTTAAAGAAATTTACACAAATAAATTTGCAATTTGCCATTTATATCCTGTGCATTTTTACCATCTCTTGCGGATTGTTTTTGCTGTTCATCTTTAGCGCGTAATTCCTCTGGGTTTTGTACAAAATAATTATTCTATACAGGTTTCTCGTTTTCTTTCTCACAATCAGTGTCATCCTCCGAGCTGGCATCATTTTTATCGCGTTTATGAAATACCTGCATAATAAATTTGTTACTTAGGCAACAAAATTCACAAATAAATAAAGTTAAAATTAAAAATATAAAATATTTAAACTAACCCTCGGAGTGGTGAAAGGCCTAGAATCTATTTCTGTAGAATCGGTGCGCTACCACGAATGTCATGACTATCATATGTCTGTTGATAAATTGTCGCGGTTCTAGAGGTCGAATCTAAAAAACTTAATATTTTTCTTAAATGTATGTAGACAACTTATGTATCAAACATTTTACATATGGCGCACTCGTTCATAATTATTCAAATGACTTCAAGAATTCAAAGAGTTGAAGGATCTATTACTATCCAAATCTACCTATAATTATAAATATAATTTTATGATAAAAAAAAATAGTATTCAACTTCCAAGTATTCAAAAAAAAATCGTGCCAATTCATTAATATCATCAAATATTATTGCTCCCGACATTCAAAAAAAAATATTTATTAATTATTTGAAATAAATTTATTGACAATTTACACGAAATTATTACACGATAAGTTTATAACTTGAATACAATATTTATACAACTTACAACATAATAATTTAATTGAAAATTATTTACCAATTCTCATTTATGATGTCATCAATATATCAATATTTTGTTAATTATAATTACTGCTTTACAAAGTTTTTACCAAACTAAATTTTTATCGTTTACCGAATTAATTTCATTAATGTTTCTATTAATATTTTATTCCACGCCAACTGTAATTTCTACCACATATTTCTTTTGTTTACTACTATATATTATGCATAAACTGAACTGTATTATGTCATGAGACATTCATAAAGAGTCAATAAAAACTTTTATCCTAGTTTTAAAGCTTTCGTGGCCATTGATATCGTTAACCGAGAGGGTTTCCGGATGTCACGTGCGTGTTGGGCACTTTGCCGACGTTTCGCAAACATTACAGCTTGCATCATCAGGGCTAGGAGCTCCGATTCTGAACTCTCTTCGGTTGCGGTATTCCTTATATATCCCCGTTGTTCCTGGTGGGGAGAGGGGGGGTTGATTTGGTCAGCCAATTAGAATGTTTTAATTGATCGGCCGGTCAATTAAATAACTCGGGAGGACGGTATGCCAAATAGGATTTACTTGAAGACCTTTGTCACGGTTGAGGTTGTCAGGATGTTTCAAATTTTCCAGACCTTCACGATATTTTCTGGCGAAATAGCTTTGTGAAGGGGTCAGTCTGATGGACTTAGTAGAGTAGTAGAGTGAGTAATTACTCACTTACACAACTAATAGCTATATACTACGTACACTACCACAAACTCGCAGGCTCAAAAATGGCGAACCATGCGACGACCTTACCTAGTCCGTTCCTCAATCTACAGACCTTGGACTTATCGTACTGCACGGAATGTCCAGTCTCCATCCAGTGTTCAGCTAAAGCTGATTGAGAAAAGTGGCTGTATTTGGCACACCGCTGGAGTTCCTTGATCCGTGTACTGATCTTTCTCCCGGTTTCTTCTGTGTACACTTTTCCGCAGGCGCAAGGTATTTTGTCGACACCTGTTCCAGGCGTGGTCTTTGATCCTTGGGATTTGGAAGTAACTGAGAAATCTTCTTTTGGGGCTTGAAGATCACTCTAATGTTATGTTTACTCAAAATTCTGCCTATGCGTTCCGTCGTACTTTGAAGATACGGAAGGACAGCCGTCTTTTCCTTTTCTCTCTCTTCATCTAGTGTTTCGGTGTTGTTGAGATTAGAGATTTTGTTCTTCAATCTCTTGGTTGTCTGACTGATGCTTTTGCTGTTGTACCCATTCTTAGTCAAGGCCTGATTAAGATGTTTTAATTCTTCATCCAGGGAAGTTGGTTCAGAGAGATTGTGAGAGCTCTGTATATCAACGAACTGATAACTGAATTCTTTTGCAAAGGATGGTGATGGGAGGTTGCGTGAAGATACCGGTCAGTGTGGGTTGGTTTCCGATAAACCTGAGCCTATGGTGCCATCTCCGTTTCTTTGAACCAACACATCTAGAAAGGGGATTTGGTTCTTTTGTTCTATTTCCATTGTGAACTTAATGTTCGGGTGTTGGGAGTTGTGAAAGACGAGAAAGAGTGGGAGAGTTTTTCTGCCGTGGCTCTATATAACAAATGTGTCATATCGGAACCACGTGGAGGATTTAAGGGGTGCGTTCTTCAGGATTTCGTTTTCCATGAAGATGTTCGCAATAATAGGGGAAATAGGGGATCCCATTGCTGTTCCAGAAGTTTGTTCAAAGAACTCTTCTTGAAACTGGAAGTAGGTCGAGGTTAGGCAATTTTCTATTAATAGAAAGAGGTTGGCAGGGAGTCTATCGGACTTTTTAATAATGTCCAATGTATCCTGGACTGGGACATTTATGAACAATGAAACCACATCAAAACTTACCAAGATGTCATTGTTTTTATTTTTGCAATTTTGCTCAAAAAATCGATAGAGTTCTTGATGTGAGAATCATTGAGACCAGTGAGTTCTTGGAGAGGTTTGGAGAGGTAGCGAGCTAATTGGTAGGTGGGTCCACCGATATTGCTGACAATGGGACGTAGGGGCACTGATTCTTTATGAATCTTAGGAAGACTAGAGTCTGGGAACCGAGGATTCCCGGGCGATTAGGTATTTAATAGTTATAGGAGGGAGACCTGCATTCTTGAGGAGAGAGGATGTTTTTTTTTCTCTATGGTGAAGGTCGGGTTGCGTTTAGGTTTTTTATAAACGTTGCAATCCGAGAGCATAGCATTGACCTTATTACAGTAGTCTTCCTTGTCCATTACCACTGTGACATTTCCTTTATCCGCCGGCAGAATTAGAATGTTATTATTCTGTCTCAAATTTCGGAGTGCCAACCGTTCTTCTCTGCTGACGTTTTGGCTGGGAAGTTTTGCCTTGCGGAGGATGTTGACTGACCGTTGTTTAATATCGTTGCTTGCTTCGGGTGGGAGGTGGAAGATAGCCGTTTCAATTTGGCTGATAATTTTTTCCGTAGGAATGTTAGTGGGAGTGACTGCAAAATTGTGTCCTTTTTAAATGTATTTGAAAATGGCATCATTCTTTGCTCTTCAGAATAATTATTTGTTCTTCAGAATAACTAAAAAATGTACATAAAATTAAACTGAAATGTCCACATCAGTAACTGAAATATTCATAATTTCAAATTTCAGTTTATTCGACCTGTCTAGCCAATTTTATTAACAAATCACAACGTTTCGATCTCTAATTTGGGTCCTTATCAAAGAATTTTACATGTAAGAATGCGGATGGAAAACATGTTAACATCTGTCTTATTGACATTGCACCCAAACTACATCAATCCAGAAGATATTTTGTACATCATAACAAATAATTCCGTCAGTAATAATATGTCAAAACAGCGATATTACTTCATGTAGAATACATATAATGTAATGTATAATAAAATTAAATAATAAAATTGGCCAGACGGATCAAATAAATTAAAACTTGGTGATTAATATTCACTTGCGAGGAAAAAATTTGAAGTTGTGTTCCATAATTTCAGTTATATACATACATACACATATACGCGCGCGCGCGCGCGCGTGTGTGTGTGTGTATGTCAGTTATTTTGTTATATGTATAGGCGGTATCGGTTTTCTCGGGACTTTGATTTAAAAATTGTTATGAAATTGCCCCGATATTTCTACGATATATCTGCTGATACGTTTAAAAAAAAGACAAATGTCCCGAGAAATGATTGAATGAAATGTTGTCAAGAAACCTGTGAGTATCTAGAAAACAATATTAAAACATGTATTTGCGAATCATCTTTATATAATCCATCGTTGTCTGTAATTTATAGCTTTATGACCGACTAAGAAAAGAAATACCTAATTTCCGTAACAAAATTGTGCCAATCATAATGCCGATCTCAATATAGAAGGTTTCGAATTCTCAGAGAATAACCAGAAAAAGATTTTGAAGAATAATCTTGATACAATGCTTTCGTCACGACCTCTTTCGTGCAATCTATATCTATATTTCCTGCAAGTTTTTCCGTTATTATTAATATGTGCTATGTATTATTAAATTGATTAAGTTCGGTTAGATTAAAATGTCAACTTTAAATTCTTAATTAAATTAATAGTGTTGAGGAGGATCAATGAAGTCCGAAACATTCACTATGTTAATTATTGGACAATAAAATTATATAATTGTATCAACAATAACATACTGATTTACTTGTTTTGACCTATAGATCCTTGATTTTCTTATTTGTAAAAAGAGTTTATTAATATAGTTAAAACATTTCTGTATTAAATGTTTTCAATATGGAGGTAAAGTAATAACGGAGAATGAACACCAAACAAACTTAAATAAATGAAAGCAAGTGTAAACATGTATGAAATACTCTGTTCCTTTTGTCCAAAAACCAATTTCATTTTTTATTAGAGAATCGCTTTAAGCGAGAAAGTGGGAGGATATGGAGGTTAACAAACTATTTTCGTAGGTACACGTACTAAAGCACAGGCCATGAGTTGAGTGTCACTTTTTTGGATCTCTCTTGGGTCAATATCCCATAAGGAATCTGACGTATTCCGTGAGCGGTGCAATCGATCTCTGTTTCAATATAGGGACCTTCCTAATGCTTATTACTAAAGATTGCTTGTGCTAAGTACCTCCGTAAGGCAAAGAAATGAAGACAAAATCTTATAATTAGTTTAAAATAAAATAAAACTTAATTTTAAAATAAAAATTTACATAAATAAAATCATTTACATCTGTTCTAAAATTAGAATCCTGCCCTGTTTAATGCAATTTTAAAGCAATTTTGGAGATAGACATTAGAATTTAATTTATTGATTCCAGTTATGAATGAATGTCTAAATGTGAATGTGTATATGTAGAGGGAGAAAATAAAAAATTATTCTACTTTCTCCTGGTCGGCAAAATTTTATAGAAAAAAGGGATTAAATACGAGAATTGAAGAATGAAAAGATAGACAGGGATAATGTCATTTTCATGTCACATTTTTTTGTTAATTTTTGAAAAAATGAGTACATAAACCGTTTTTATCAGTTCAAAAGTACTATGTGGGAATGTTTTCATGATCACAAATCAAAAATTGGTCAGTCTATTCGTTTCTTTATGTGCTCATTTTTTCAAAAAATTAACGAAAAAATGTAATTTTAATTTTTTTCACTGTGGCCCACCTTTTGAAAAAAATCTGGAAAAAATATATTTTGTAGGAAGTAGAACAGAGACACATTCACGTGGATTTTTTTTTAAAGTGGTAGATCATCAAAATCAAGGTGAAAAAAATGTTTAAATGTTATTTTCATTTTTTAAAAATCGAAATTCGCACCGAAAAAGAATAAAAAAAATATCCTTATAATATCATTAATGTCTAGGTATAATCGATTTTTCAGAATTTTTTCAGAATTTTATTTGATTTTTTACTATGAAAATTGTAAAAATGTAAAAAAGTCGTTTTTTCGCTCTAACTTGATCACGTCTCCATATAGAAATCTAAAATTTGGTAAGCGTCTTTTTATATGAGTTACCTTAGGAAAAAAGGTCAACTCGAAAAGCCGTAGGGGCATTTTCACTATACTTATTCCGCTCCCTTTAATCTTCTTTAATTAAACATCCAATATAATATAATTATGTTTCGATTCATTATATGCATATAATAATAATAAATGGAAATATTGATGAAACTCACAAATTGTAACTTTATTGATAGATTTTAGCTATCCGTAAAATTCACGAGAAATTGTACACTGGAAAAAAGTTATTGATATGAGACTATTTGACTACTCAATCCTAGGTGTGGATTTACACACACACAGACACACAGACACACACACACACACACCGAAGGGGGGAGCGGGGGCTACGGGCATTTCCGACCCTTTTCTTGTGAGTAATGTTATTCGATCAACAATAAACATGACCGACAGTTGTGCAAATTGCTATGTTACGCTCGTACGGGCGTTAACTCTTTACACGAAATGAGATCCTAAACCCTGCTCTGTTTTCAATTAACCTACTTTCATCGTCGTATGGTTTCACATAGGTTTTCGACTTTCTATGCGAAGCGAAATCTGTCACCAAGGTCCTACATCTTTCCCTACTTTCGAGGCAAAACTATTTCTATCGTTGTACGGTCCCACATGACTTTCCACACCTAACTTTTTTTACTAACCGAGTGACAAAACAGGTCAATAAATTTAACGTTCTTAGAGATTAAGACTAATATTAAAGTCAAGCCAGAAGTCATCTAAAAACTTGTTTCTTTACATATTTGACATTTATTTGATGATTTATAATATATTTGTGTTATTTACTGACATTTACTACATGTTTTAATCTCTTGCTTATTGTTCGGTACGGAATGGAGCCGTGAGGAGGAACGACGGAAAAGTCACAAACACGCACACACAGAATAATTCACACGCAAGTTTTATACTAGAAAAGTTAACAAAGTATATTTAAATGTCACAATTAATAAGAAGACTATATACAGAGTTATTTACAGGCTGAGTCACTCACACACTTGCAGATCGCGACACAGAACACACGGACAATGCAAGTCCGGTGTGAGGAGCACGCAACGCGACCGATCGCGGACAAGTGGTGACGTGTGAAAGAGACCGCGAACGCGTGGAGCAAGCGACTCCAAGACGCGAGCGTAATAAGCGCAGCAAAGAGAGCGACTTTGCTGTCGCAAAACCGACGAAATCAGATAACGTGCAATTATCCGAGATAATGCGGTGAACTATTGTGCGATTTCGAAAACTGTGAAAAATGCGGGTCGTACTCGAACGTATCTAAGCAGACTGGCCCCGTCCCCACTCTGCATCCGCTTTTTATACTGTGCTTTTCTGGAATGTCCTTTCCTGTCGTCACTTCCTCTTGAAGGAAATGACGACATAAAAAGAACACTCCAGAAAAGCCAGGAAAATTCGGTATAAACAAATTCTACATAAATATGATTTGACATAAATGATTGGGACGATGACATGGCTTTTTGAGTGAGCGAGACGGCAGCGCCGCCGTTTCGCTACGTGAGCGCGCTCCGCGTGAGCGCGGCTAAGTCCTAAGCATGATGGAAGGATTACATGGTGTGTGCAGAACTCGTAAACCACGCCCCTTTTCAGCCTTCGGTGCACGAAAAAACACAGGGCAGGCAACTGCGAAAAACGAAATGTTTAGCTTTTAAAGTTTGGCACAACTGGTGTGTAAGCGTCCTTTTCGCACTCCCTGTATTTTCTTCCATCTCACTTTGTGTTATATACAGAGTTGGGCAAAAGTCCGGAAACGGTCAAATATCTCGAAAAGGATCAACTATAGCGAAAAATTGTAAATAGCAAAGTTGTAGGGCTTAAAAAAATGTACCTAATGATGACTAAAAATTTTACTTTGAGTGGAGGACGAAGATCATATAAAAGTCAAATTGAATTTTTTAAATAGAACTGCCTACTTTTTATTGCATATTCTTATAGCTTATCTCGAGACCTTTCCAAAACACTATAATAAAGTATTTTTTTGTTAAGTATTTTCCGAGTTATAAAGCTTGAAATAATTTCATAATTTTACATAAACTGTAAAATATCTCGTAAAATATTTACTTTTCGATGACCTTACCTCAATACTTTTATGCACAGAATAATGAGAGGAATCAATTGGTGTAAAGAAAACACATAGTTGTTTTTAAGAAAAAATATGTAATTGTTAGTTACAAATTGCATATTTTTTCTTAAAAACAACTATGTGTTTTCTTGACACCAATTGGTTCCTCTCATTATTCTGTGCATAAAAGTATTGAGGTAAGGTCATCGAAAAGTAAATATTTTACGAGATATTTTACAGTTTATGTAAAATTATGAAATTATTTCAAGCTTTATAACTCGGAAAATACTTAACAAAAAAATACTTTATTATAGTGTTTTGGAAAGGTCTCGAGATAAGCTATAAGAATATGCAATAAAAAGTAGGCAGTTCCATTTAAAAAATTCAATTTGACTTTTATATGATCTTCGTCCTCCACTCAAAGTAAAATTTTTAGTCATCATTAGGTACATTTTTTTAAGCCCTACAACTTTGCTATTTACAATTTTTCGCTATAGTTGATCCTTTTCGAGATATTTGACCGTTTCCGGACTTTTGCCCAACCCTGTATATAGTTTATATACCTGATAGCTTACCCACAACCAAATCCTCCAACAATAGCAACCTTCTTGCCACTCGGTATGGTGAACGATACATTTTTAAAAATAGGTTTTCCTTCAACATATTGGAAATTTACGTTTCTAAATTGAATTTCCGACGAATCGTACGTCACGTGAAATCTTAGTGCATTTTCTTTTGACTGTTAATACAAATCCAAAGATTAATTAAATAGTTGACGGTATATATTGTATAGATCATTTTTTATGAGGATAGATGCTAGACTCTTGATACTTCGAATTCAAATAATTTTACCTTAATTGCAGTGTCTGTTGTCATATTATATACAGGGTGTCCCATTATAAAACATCCAGTCGAATATTTCGAAAACCAAGCCCGGGAGAGAAAAATTTTTCAGATAAAAGTTATTTGGTTTCGAGGGGCCCATAAGATGATACCATTGGTTTGACCTTGAAGAATTATTTGAAAGTTACATGAAAGTCACCTCAATTTTTTTAAATGGCATCCCCTATTTTTTATTACATATTCTTGTAGCTGACTTCAAGAGCTTTCCAAAATACTATAATAAAGTATTTTTTTATTAAGTATTTTCCGAGTTATAAAGCTTGAAATAATTTCATAATTTTACATAAACTGTAAAATATCTCGTAAAATATTTACTTTTCGATGACCTTACCTCAATACTTTTATGCACAGAATAATGAGAGGAACCAATTGGTGTCAAGAAAACACATAGTTGTTTTTAAGAAAAAATATGTAATTGTTAGTTACAAATTGCATATTTTTTCTTAAAAACAACTATGTGTTTTCTTGACACCAATTGGTTCCTCTCATTATTCTGTGCATAAAAGTATTGAGGTAAGGTCATCGAAAAGTAAATATTTTACGAGATATTTTACAGTTTATGTAAAATTATGAAATTATTTCAAGCTTTATAACTCGGAAAATACTTCATGAAAAAATACTTTATTATAATGTTTTGGAAAGCTCTCGAGGTCAGCTACAAGAATATGTAATAAAAAATAGGGGATGCCATTTAAAAAAATTGAGGTGACTTTCATGTAACTTTCAAATAATTCTTCAAGGTCAAACCAATGGTATCATCTTATGGGCCCCTCGAAACCAAATAACTTTTGTCTGAAAAATTTTTCTCTCCCGGGCTTGGTTTTCGAAATATTCGACTGGATGTTTTATAATGGGACACCCTGTATATATATATATATGTATATATATATGTATATAATAAGAAAATATACCAACATAAGAAATCCCTAGCTAGGGATGTAATACATTGCAGAATTGACTGACTAGACTGTTACAATATACGAATGTGTATTATGTGACATATTATACAATATAATATAATTTAATATTAATATAATTATATAATTATATGTTGTATATATATATAATTATGTATATATGTATATTATGTCACATAATACACATTCGTATATTGTATATATAAATATAATTATATAAATATTTAATTATATTATATTGTATAATATGTCACATAATACACATTCGTATATTGTAACCATGAAGGAAGAGGGGAGGAGACTCAACTCCGTGAAAAAAAGCGATCCCGTTTTGGCCGATCAATTGGGAGGAAATCTGCTGACCGGAATAACTTTCTAATTCGGGTGCCATTTGCAATATAACCTAATTCTGCATCTTTGATAGAAAAAATGTCGTGTTGTATTCGTGGATGTAGTGTTAAAACAGAAAAATCGGAAAAGAAAAGTAGCCTTTTCAAACCTCGCACAGTAAGTATTGCAGTATTATTAATAATTGTAAAGATACAATAAAGTCGTCTAGCAAATACGTAAATTTTGATTCCTTTAATTCCTTTAATTGTGTGCTCCATTTTCCTTCAGATTCCATCCGTACTTATAAGACTGAAAAATAATTTTTCGTTATTTGTTATAATTATTTCTTAAACTTACTTTTTTATTTGCAGTTACTAACCTTCTTTCTTTTTCTTTTGGAGTGGAAGTTTTCAATCTTCAGCTGTCGGAATGCACCATGCACGCAATAAAAAAGGACTTCTAAATCTTTTCTCAATTGTATCTGCTTGATTCCTGAAAAAGTACTGGATAAAAAAGATGTCCTCACAATCCCATCTAACATAATGTTACATGTAACGTACTTGCTAGTTGTAATTTCGCATTCAATAATGTAACTGTATCATTGTTCATTTTGTCTCTCGGGAGCCTACTCGGAGTCGCTCCGAGCAAACCTAACCAACTTTATAATTTGTTATTTTTATCTGTTCTGCGTCTATCTCGCAGCAGATTTAAGCAAACCTTATATTTTTTTATCCCGAAGATCCCCAATTGCCCCACATATAACTTCTGTCTAAAATAATATTATAAAGTACGTTAGGTTTGCTAGGAGCGACTCCGAGCATCTCCTGAGATACACAATGCTTGTAATATAATACTTGTGTTTTATATCACAATTATATTGTTAAGTGGGAAATTACAACTAACAAGTATGTTATATGTCACGTATGTTATGTTAGCTAACAAGCTAATAGAAGCGCAAATTGGAGAATTACCACTTGTAACTTATACTATTGATACGTCTGTGACGCCTGTCACTGTGACTGGTTAAAGGTTAAAGTCATGTTCCAATATATGTATACTAAAAATCTATAGTATACACAACGTTAACTATAGCTTAAAAATGGCACCTGAATTAGAAAATTATTCCGGTTAGCGGATTTCCTCCCAATTGATCGGCCAAAACAGGATCGCATTTTCTGCTCGTACACGACGAAGTTGAGTCTCCTCCCCTCTTCCTTCATGATTGTAACAGTCTAGTCAGTCAATTCTGCAATATAACGCTACTTACATTCCTAGAATTCTAGGGATTTCCTTATGTTGGTAGACATGTATTTTTTCGTGTCGCGATTAGAAAAGAAGAGCAGATTTTAGAGAGAGAACGAGTCGTACTGCACACACCATGTAATCCTTCCATCATGGTCCTAAGATGCATTGATAGCGGGACCATGGTGGAAGGATACATGGTGTGCGCAAAACTCGTAAACCACGCCCCTTTTCAGCCTTCGGCGGCAAGAAAAATACAGAGCGGACAACTGCGAAAAACGAAATGTTTAGCTTTGAAAAGTTTGCACGACTGGTGTATAGCGTCCTTTTCGCACTCTCTGATTATTTTCTTCCATCTCACTTTGTGTTATATATATAGTTTATTATATATATAGTTATTGTTGACATTTTCTGTCGAAACGTGAGTGACGTGAAATGTGAAAAATCATTAAAAATGGTGCGCTGCATAGTGAAAATTTGCAAAAATAATTGCAGAACATGCACATCCGAGCAAGCAAATTTTCATAAATTACCAGATAACGAAATAATCCGTGAAGGATGGTTTCGGCGCATTGGAGAGGTCGTATTGCCTTCTAACGTCGTTAACGGTATGCTTCTGCATGATAAAATTCAAATTTATTTATTTAGATATACTGTATCATGAAGTAACGAAAACTTGTTTGAAAGATCAGAAAAGTTTTGTAACGTGTAATCAATTTTATTTGTTATTTTAGCACGAATTTGTTCCGTACACTTTACTCCCAAATCTTTTGTTCAACCAAAGAAGAAGAAGAGAGGAAAAAATATTTTTAAGAGACAACTTTTGCCAACTGCTGTACCAACGTTGCATCTGTTAGCAACAAACGAACAGTAAATTGGATGTGTAATTTTTTTAAACAGAGCAAATATTGATGTTCGCTTTTTTAAAAATAATTATTAAGAATAATAAAGTTAAGTTAACATAAATTATTGATATTCATGTGCTCATGACAAGATGACTATGGATCAACTGTTGCTCCAAGAATTATGTGACAATGAAACTACAATCAATTACATTTATATTTTCTTCATTAGGGCACATCATAAAGGCAATGTAAATTGTAACATTGTTAGGCGGACCTTTAATTTGGTTTGTCTATCTTCGTCAACTGTAGCACCAATAAATGCTGCAAGTCTGTCGCCTGTGCCAGGCCCATCAATGGAGAGAATCTCATCGGCTGAGCCGAAACTTTCATCTTTGCCACGTTCATCAACACCCATATTAAGAATGATGACAGAACCTTTGCCTGATTTGAGTATGCTAGATGAGACAGATATGACAGGTCAGCATGAAACTCCAACAACGTCAGTATCTTGTCGGTATGTATCACAATACAAGTACATAATTAGTCCTACTAATAATAATAGTTTCATAGATCAATATATTTCAGTACTTAAAAACCATTACCGATATCAATAAAGTCATTAAAAAAACAGTTTTCAGATCTTTAGTTATACCACGGGCAATGAAAAGTTTATAAAAGCCATTATCAGTGGTGAAGTCTCATAGAATACAGATTCTTATTAAACAAACCTGCTGTTGAGTACTTTCTGTTACTCGTGGTCTGAGACCGAAAGTCTGAAAACTGTTTTTTACTACCGACTGCAATTTTGTAAGCACAATATGTTTAAAAAATCTGTACTCATTACTACGAATAACGAACTTTATTCTTTTCATGTCTTCAGAAATCCTTTGTCGGAACCAAATGGCAGGGTCAATAGAACACCAGAAAGGCCTTTTGATTCGTTGTGCAACGTACGGAATTCTACATTTCCAAGAAGGTTCGTAATACTCACTTTGAAGATATATCAATTCGGGTTTTTTGACAAATATCTATTGGTTTCAATAAAAAATAAATTTTTTTGAATTATTCAATCTACCAAGAAATGAATGACAATTAAAAAATCGCTCATCGCCCACATAGTTGTCTCACAAAAATATTTAACAAGTTGTGAGAAAAATGTTAAGTCAATCGGTTCAACCCTTTTATCTCAAAAACAGTGTACCGTGTCAATGATTATGAAAATACGAAAAATGGTATATTTTCGGATTGATTGTTTATTTTTTTTCTAACATTTTGTGAAAAACATTTGTATAGTAGATAACAAATATCTATAATTGGTTTTGAGATTTGAGACCTATTGTCTTTTTGCTGTGACTTTTTCCGACTTACCAAGTTTTCGAGTTACCTTACTTATGCATTTCTTTTCTAGATGTGAAAGAAAGAAAGCTGTACTACATAGGCGTAGTAAACTTTCAGCCGTTCGTCAATTGAAATTTGGGAAAACTCGTTTGACGTCGAAGATCACAAGAAAAGAGAAGAACGAGTATTTCAGCGAGGAAGGAAGTTCACCTTTGAAACGTCGGCATCGGTGAGAAATATTTAATAACCTGCTGCATGATTCAATATTTTGTTACGTTATCAGCAATATTTTTTATGAAAAAAAATATTTATGCTTTTTAAAGTAGTACTGAAAAAAATGTAAAAATTCATAAGAGCTGTAATGCTAACATTTGTATTTGTATTTCAGATTTGTGGACGACAATTGCACCAGCAGTGGCCATGACAACACGACACGCAAGGAAGAGAATCCGCATGAGACAATAAAGTGGATGAAAGAAGAATTAAACCATTATCGGTCACTTGGAGATCTCATGAATCTAAACAAAGTTGTAGATGAATGTTTTGTAGCTTTCCACGGTGAAGGCTTTTCAAAGGAAGACTACGTCATCCGAAAAGTTGTCTCCCTCGTTAAAAGCTACGGATATGATTCAAATTGGGTACCTGAGGAAGTGTTACAATGCCTCGTTAGAACTCGCACATACATCAGAGTAAAGAAAATTAATAAAAAAAGATACACAAGAAAGGAAGAAAAAAAAAGAAAAAAAACTGACAAAAATGAATGTTCTTTCTGCAAAAAGAAAGTTCAAATAACTCGTCTAGTCGACAATAAACAATGTGCAATAACATTTGTACACAATTTGAGTCTGATTTGAGACTTTCTTTGTTCAAATAACTCGTCTAGTCGAAAAAAAGAAAATGTGGAAAAAGCTACAGAAATGATACAAAAGATTAAAAATGTTATTTTAAAATGTTAATTAAAATGTTATTTTAAAAATTTTATTCTTATTATTAAAAATTTTACTCTTGTTATTAAAAATTTTATTCTTGTTATTTCTTTCCTTTTAATTTTGTGCGAATTAGTTTTTGTAATTAATTGGCTAGAATTTGGTGGCAATATTCTATAATATACATATAAATATATATATAAATATAATTATATAAATATTTAATTATATTATATTGTATAATATGTCACATAATACACATTCGTATATTGTAACAGTCTAGTTAGTCAATTCTGCAATGTACCGCCACTTACATCCCTAGAATTCTAGGGATTTCCTTATGTTGGTAGATATGTATTTTTGCGGGACGCGATTAGAAAGAAACAGCAGATTTTAGAGAGAGAACGCGTCGTTTTGCGCATACTATATATCCTTCTACCATGAGCGGGACGTAAGTCCTGTGTGCGGCGCAAATGGAGAGCAACGGCGGCGATAAGTGCGATGTAACACACATCACCGCAGCTACTCTCCATGTATGTTGCAGCTGCATTGCACCACCTATGCTGCACAGGCCATGCAACACAGGTGATGCAATGCAACGTGATGAGGGCTTTGCGGGGCCCTTCGTTCGCTCGCGAACACTTATATAAAACATAACCTTCACATTGTTTAAATCTAAACGAGCATTATTAATATAATTAATTTATTATTTTTTTACTCTTACTCTTACTCTTATTTCTGTTCTTACTCTGCGTCTTACTCTGTCAAGCCTTGATCCTCGTCACGAACAGTTGCGAAGAAGCTTTAACTACAGGATTATGTCCCGAGTAATAACACACACGCACGCACGCACGCACGCACGCACGCACACACACGCACGCACACACGCACGCACACACACACACACACGCACACACACAAAACGAAATTAAAAATTTATCCACATTTTTAGTTCTGTTTAGAGATAAAGGCCTTTTCTTGTCAGAGTTCAATTATCTCTAGCATTCTCTTACGAACAAATTTTTTTAAATCGACATTACTACATTGAAAATATCATTATCTTTAGTTATTCCTTTTATTGAAAACACAGCAGCTATTTTTTTTGTAACATTGAAGTTCTTATCAATGCCTCTTATCAATGCTTCTTATAAAAATAACTAACTATGCAGTATCAATAACATTTTTGCTTTCATTAATTGTAACAGTTATTGAATAGTAAATAAATTCAGAAGCGTTTACTTTAAAAGTATTTTCAATATCATCTAACTCTTTAATTCTTCTAACTATGGTATCCCGAGATAAGTTCACTTTTGAAAACAATTTTTTCTAAAACATACAATTTTAACTGCTATTTCCATGCATTCCTTTATAAATTCTCCATTTACAAAAGATTTCGCTTTTATTGCATTTTTTAAATATTATAATAACATTAACAATTAACTTAAATTGTTTAGTTTAACAATTAAAAGGAAATAAGAAAGCCATATAGGTTTCACGATCAAGCAAACACAAAGATGTCGTTTAAAAATTCATCGAAGTTAAACTAGACTTTATTAAAAGTAGAAATATTGAACGTTTCGACTACACTGAGTCTCCATCAGCATTTAAAACAATGTATAATAAACGCATTAAACGAAACGTCTTTGTTTAAAATATACAAACGTTACATGAGTTTATATAAATAAATAAATAACATAAAAATAAAAAAGAAAGTAAACATGATTAGAAACGGCAAAACATCTCGACACCGGTCACGATGGTAAAAATAGACATGATAAAATAGAAGGTCAAACGCGTTACAGTCTAAAATATAAAACCAATTTGGTACGAACTTTCGTCGTTTTTCGGCGAGAATATGTTGGTCAGTTGATAAAGACATGTTGTCAAGACATGCCTCCTCCTTAACCAGCGTCAACGTTTGAGATTTTTTTCTTTTGTCAGTGATATGTGGGAGATCGCATTCTAAGAAAATGAAAAGTATAAAGTCATAAGACAATCGTATGAAAACGGAACGGTAGCTCAGTGTTACAAACACCCATTACCATGAAAAAACTTTTTTCCATAGCCTACAAAATATTAAAAAAATGATAATTAGTCATAATACCTGTCTTAGATTGAACCCGGAATTGCACATAATACAAGAGCTGATGACACAAATTTGGGTAGGTGTTTTAGGCAACTTGAAATTATAAAAATAAGTAAATTTGAATGTGTGCGATTACGGAATGAAGATTCTGGCAAAAAGTTTGCGGTTATTTTGCAACTGCGCAGTACATTTAAAGTTCTAGTACATTTAAAAAGAAAAAGCCTCAAAAAATATACTTTTGGCAAAATAAAATTTAGTTATTTTTTAACTTTAGCACCTATAGAAATAAAAAATCAAAATGCCAGACGTTTTGAATGGTTCTGAAATATAGCCAGATTGCCCCAAAGATGATTTTTTAATAAACGCAAAAAATATACTTTAGGCAATCTGAAATTTTTATAGAACGTTTATTAATTAAAATAAAAAATATTTATTAAGAAGCCAGACAAATATCACGGTTTTAAATATTTGACATACGCGTTTAAAGTTTTTGCATGAGAGCGACGAAAAAGTCTTACGCGTGGGCATACGTTTGAGAGAGAAAGTTTATCAGCAGTCCCTCGCAGTATCGGGAGCCCTTCGCTTGCCGAATTCTGATTGGTTGATGAGGGGTCACGTGACTTGTGAGTTTAGTGTCGTGGCGAGTTGTTTACTACGGCGTATTTTGAAGCAGTTATTTCAATTAAATCAAAATTAATATTTATAATAATAACAGTAAAAAACTAACTAACTTGATTAAAATAATGTTATAACAAGATGTAAAACTATATGTGTGTGTGTGTGTATGGATATAGTGTGTGTGTGTGTGTGCGTGAGGATGCGTGATTCGAACAGTCAATCAGCGCTTTGTCTGCATGTTTCTATCCCGCATGTTTTTCGTGCCCTGTGCACACAGTGCGTGAAAGACCCGAAAATGACGCGTTTTGGGAAATAAATACATAATTTAAAAAATAATTATTTCATTAAAACAGTAATATTTGTTAATTTTATTTAAGTATACTATTTAAAATGTTGAAATAAGCATTACTCCGATAGTATTGAACAAATTTTATTTAAAATTATATTAATACAAAAATTATTTTTGAATTCTATGACGCATTTTTGATCATTTTCCCGTATCGTGTGCACAGGGCACACTATACTAAAATCATGCGTATGCGTCACTGTTGATCTGTGTCTAGAATTTTGAAGCAAAGATTAAAAATGGATGATAAATTGTTAATGATACAAGAAGCTATTAAAATTTTAATAAAATTTTATGTGAAAACTCCAATGTTACCTTATCGAAAGAAAAAAATGAGATCAACGTTATCCAAACTTTTTATATTGTATGAAACAACGTCGAAAACAAAAGTTCAAAGAAGTGTATGGGTTAGACCAATTTATACTGTGGAACGGTTTCTTCAAGGAGACAGTAACAATTTAGTTACAAGATTAAGAGCAACAGATCCATCCTTGTATTTTAATTATTTCAGAATGCAGGTGGATATATTTGATAAACTGTTTGTCTTAGTGGGTCCTAAAATTGAAAAAGAATGTAATATAAGGGAACCAATTCCCTCTCGAACAAGGCTTGAAATTTGTATTAGATATTTAGCCAGTGGTGATAGCATGAAGTCTGTAGGATATGCCTTTAGAGCTGCTCCAAACACACAGTTTCTAAAATTGTGCATGAAGCTTGTAATGAAATTTGGAAAACATTAAAAGATATATTTATGTGCCTGTATTAAGTACACAAGAATGGAAAAAGATAGCGCAAGATTTTGAAAAACTGAAATTTTCTTCATTGTAATGGAGCGATCGATGGAAGGCACATGGTAATAGAGGTAATAATTAATTTTAGCTTTCTCTTTATTCAAGGTATATTGATACAAATATGTTATAAATGCTTAATTACATTTCAGGCTCCTCCGCATAGTGGTTCCATTTATTTCAATTATAAAAAAAACTTCAGCATAAATATTTTCTTTTGTAAAATCAATATCAGCAAAGCATGTGTGTTCCGTTAAATTGGAATTTTCTTGTGGCAACAAATAATTGCAATATTTGCACTGGTAATACTTGAAAAAAGTAATTTATATTTCTTATTGTTTATTTCAAATAAACTAAAAAATTAAACTTTTTTTATACTTACATTACGACGTATTGAACCTTCCCTAACCTCCACGTCCATATCCATAATGTTTTATTTAGTTTTAACTATTTACCGATACTTTTTCAATTCAATTTTGTAGGTTAGACAGGTAGTAACGCAAACGCATACAGGAAAGGTACAGAAAAATGCGGAAGATTGGTTATTCAAATCACGCATCCTCTGTCCCGCACGCTGATTCCTGTATCGTGTGATTTCACCCTTAGCCTTTATCCACTTACAGGCAGCGGCAACTTTTGCGCACTCTAGTCTAATATCTCTATAGTGCCTACACTGGGTGCGTTCGGGGCATAGACTTAATAGACGCAGCCTGAGCTGCCTAAATGGTCAAGGGGGGTAGTGATCTTTGCCCTAAGTCTTTGCCGTAAGGGGAACGCAGCATGATGTAAGAATACAAGGTGTGCCATTGCGCATAATGGCGGCCGCTTGATAGAATAGCCAATCAAACATTGGGTCCAAATGTACCCGCGAAATACAAACACAAAATTAGTTAGATATAATAACAATGTAAATAAAATTAAAGTAAAATAAATTTAATCAATGAAACTAAATTAAATTAAATTAAGAAACAATTAATTAAATAAATTTAATTAAATTAAATAAAAAAAGGGAATTTATGATATAAAAACGGGATATATACATTTTTGTTTTTTTATTAGATAATCTGTACAATTTTTTCGATTTTTTTTTCATAGCATTATTTGCCACTATTTTTTTATTTATATCTCTTAATCGTATATAAGTTCTCGTCCGAACTAAGCATGCAATAACCTTTTTGGAGAAAGCATTGTTAGTTTTTTGACAAACGATATCGGTTAATGTATCAAATATTTTTGTTTCTTTGCTAAAAAAATTGCCATGAAATATATAATATATATATATATATATATATATATATATATATAAGGTAAAGTGGGGTGTTGTGTGCCGGGTTTTGTTTTTGGACCATAACTTTCTCAAAAATGCATATTGTTGTAATGTTAAACATTCTATTTGTAGCTTATCTTATTGCCAAAGAACCTGTAATAGCAGTTTTTTGAATTTCGCAAATTTTGAAATTGTTTTCGAATTCTGAAAAAAAAGTGTAAATTTGGGATTTTGAAAATTTGTGGGGTGTTGTGTGCCACGACTGTAAATAGTAGAAAATAGCATTTTTTGATAAATGTTCTTTATTAAATTTTGAAAAAATGAAAATATACGTTCATAATTATAATAGAGAAAAAGTTTAATCAGTTTCAGCCGCTTCGCATTGAGAACAAGTGAAATATCCTGTTTTCATATTTGCACTTTAGATGAACAGCCCGATCGCATTCATTGCAATGAATTGCGTTATTTCTGTTCAGTTTTTTAGGCATATTGCGCATACAAATAATGCAGAAGTCGACGTCCTCCTCATCTGATGATCCAGAGGGAGTTTTTGTTGCCGGTACGGTTTTTGCCAAATTTGCCACCGTCATTTTTTCTATACACCGAGACAATTTCATTCTACAGATATTATATGATTTGCTCACTGTCCGGATAGATTTATTTTCAATTGCAATTTCTTTTATCGCAGCAAGTAACTCAGTAATATTGGTCTCTGGCTTCGGCGTACTTTTGTAAGTATTGCGAGGCATGGTGACTATGAAAATCCTGTGAAAAAGAAACAAAAATTAAAAAAAAGTAATGAAGTTCCATTTCAAAAATTACTGCAATTACTTTACATTTGCATGAAAAATGCAAAGAATGCGTTAAAAATGTCTAAAATGTATGACACATGTGTGCTGCGTTGGTAAAATGTCGAAAATGGAGTGGCACACAACACCCCATATTCCGTGGCACACAACACCCCATATGCTACATTTCGAAATAGCCACCATAACTTCGTCACATGCTACATTAGCACAAAATCACTTTAACGATTTTAAAGGCAATAGTCCATAGATACTTTTAAATATCTGAAGATTTACCTGTCGCTTCACTTGCCTGCAAAATTGCGTGAAGAAAAATCGTCTAGAAAACTTTTCGGAGCACAACAAAACGAGAACAATTTGTAAAACTTGTGGAACGCGTGCACAAGCGTCGGATGCTCATGAAAAGTGAAAGTAGGTCTAGAAACTAATCTGACATTATGTAGATAACGTCAGACTAATCCGACATGGCGGTAAACTGAGTGGCACACGACACCCCATGGCACACAACACCCCACTTTACCTTATAAGATAATGTAAAAATTTATAAATGACAATATCAAACTGAGTCAGTTAAATAAATATACATATATGTAAGATACTTACAAAGTATTGTTCGTTCACTCTACACTTTTTATTTACAATGTTATAATCAAAACAACACGGCAAACACAGCTAGTTTTTGAAGGTTAAGGCGCAAATAACATAATAACAATGGTGGCAGCCATATTGCTTTTTAACATTTGGACCCAACTCCTGATTGGTCAAAAGCTTGGACGACTGCGCATCCACGGGAATGGCACACCTTGTATTCTTACATCATGGAACGCAGTAGGTGAACAGTAACTTCGGTTAAACTCGGTGGAACTCGGTAATATTCGACAATTTCACTGTAAATGATGCTCATTATCATGGTATCTGAAATTCAGTGAGTGAATAGATAACAGTAAAAAGTATATACATATAATAACAATACAATAAAAGTATATATAACTAAAATGAGTTATTGCATTATGTCCGGCTGCAATAATCGTCGTAATAAACAAAATTCTCTTTATAATAACATACATATATACTTTCGTGAATTTTTAGTTGAGAACTACTGATTGAAATGTAACATTCATATACAGCCGAATATTTCCTAGTCGCACCGGCGAAACTTTCCGAAGTTAGTGTTCGCCTATCACATGCTTTTTGTAAAAGGCTCCGTCTATTAAGTCTATAGTTCGGGGAGCTCGCTGGTAACGCTATGTAGCACTACGGCTGTTCATGGAGCTATCGGATCCCAGATAGCACATGAACGTCCTATGGACGTTCATCGGACGTTCGAGTTTGGACATCGAACATCCATAAGATATCCGAATAAAATCCGGCGGACGTTTATAAGATGTCCATAGGACATCCGTTTTTCACTACTCCGTACGTCCATAGAATATCCAAAGAAGGAACTAAAATGGACATCATTTCCAGTACTCTAGTATTTGTAATTATTAATTACAAATACGAAATAAACATTCCAAAGTATATAAAGAATAGGTTTATTAATAATAATAAATCTGAAGCACAAAATTAATTTATATATTTCATATGATAAAAGAATACTTTAAATTACAGTTTTTCTGTAAATATATTTTAAAATAAGATATTTTTGTATATCTCATTTTCAAGTTCTAACTTCATTGTCGTATTTAAAACAGCTACATCCTCAAAAATTCCAAATTCCAAAATTGTAATTCACATGATGAATAATTATACTTATATATATTTCCTAGTAGGTTTTTACTTGCGAGAAAGCTTGGCTATGGTTCTTGCGACGCCTAGTGGCGTGAGCGAAACTTATGCATATCTAGTCAATAAGTTAGAGTGAGACTAATATATTTGTCTCATTTTAATTTATTGCACTAATTTAGTAATGTAACTACAAAAAAGATCAAATGAGAGTTAAGAAACAAAAGACAAGAAAGTGAGAAATAAGAAATATTGCTTGTTTTTCTATAATATCTAACAATAAGTTATCTTCTAAAATAATCTGTAGGTAATAAAATAGCTTTATATGTAATACAGTTTCTTGTTGAAAAACAACTATTGACGTCCAAAATTGGACATCCTATGGACATCCAAATATGGAGACTAAAGGATCCAAAATCGGATACATACTGGACATAACTTCGCGCTATCAATGCTATCCCTCTCGAGATAGTACATCGGTAGCGATAGCGTTTAATAGCGTTTGCCAGCTCTGTAAACAGTGCAATAGTGAAGCGGAATAGTATTGAAGTCTTTTTTTACTGTGTATTATTTATATTAGACGTAAAATGTAATTTTTTTAAACAAAAATTATTAATATTAATAAATCTTACCTGAAATGAGCTTTGAATTCTTCTTTAGTTAAATTTTGTATTATTAAGACCTTGAATAAGTTCTCGCTGTTTTTTCGTGAAAATTAATGCTTTATTTAAAAAAAAACAGGAAAAAACACTCCTAATGATTCTGCAAGTTCAGTTAGCGTCTGACATGAGTCTTCATGAAGTAATGCCTCCAATTCTTCGTCTTCAAACTTTTTCGGTGCGCCAGAGCGTTCTTTATCTTTAACATCAAAATCATTATTTTTGAAGCGTCTAAACCAATCTCTGTTGTTTCCGACAGAGCATGGTCGCCGTAAGTCTCAACAAGAATTCTGTGTGTTTCAGCTGCAGATTTTTTTTGAATAAAGTAGTGCAGTAAAATTCCCCGCAAATACTCTTTTTTGGCACGAAACTCGACATTAACATTATGAAAAAAAAAAGTTGTTTACACTTCGGTGCAATGACATACACTGAATTTCAAGCTTGCTTATAGTACTTCCCTATAGATGCGTTACCATCTTAAACTACACGCACGCAGTTCTGGTAACATCATCTGTTGGAAAACAGCGAGAACTTATTCAAGGTCCTAATATATGTGACACATAATTTGGAATTCTTGGAACGTCTTCTTAAATTTAAACACTCTTTTATCATTTCTAAGTCTTCATCATTGCTTTCTGATGATGAAGAATCAGAATCTATTATTTCACGCATTATAAAAATGGCAATCGTTAAAATTTCATAGGTTAGATCAAACGCGACGCTATTGCTGTTCATGGAGCTTGCATTCGCTAACGCTATCTTTGGCTACGTTTACATCGTGGACTTGATACGCGTATCAAATAGTAAATAACTAGTACATTGATTCAGCTATTGGCTGATCAGTTCAAATATACTACTTGATACGCGTATCAAGTGCACGATGTAAACTAGGCCTTTGTTCTGCAAACGCAGTTTGTAGTATTAGGCGGGGAGCACAGACCATTGCATAACGCATAACGCATATGCATAAGAAATTTGATTGGTCCGTTAGCATGTGCATAAGGAATTCGACCAATCGAATTTCTTATGCATATGTATTATGCATTATGCAAAAGTCTGTGTTTCCCGCTTTAGGGTACTGTCACATGGTGCGTGATGCGTTATGCGGGATAGAGCGTCTGTCATAGAAACAACCAACCACACACTTAAGGCGGGGAGCACAGACTTTTGCATAACGCATAACGCATAACGCATATGCATAAGAAATTTGATTGGTCCGTTAGCATGTGCATAAGGAATTCGACCAATCGAATTTCTTATGCATATGTATTATGCATTATGCAAAAGTCTGTGTTTCCCGCTTAAAGCCCATCGCACACGAAATGCATAACAGAGCATACGCATAACATAAGACCGCTGGACCAATGCGCATCTTATGTAAATCAATATGGCGACTTTTTTCTAGGTGTTTATTGGTCCAGCGGTCTTATGTTATGTTTATGCTACGCTATGTATTTTGTGTGTGATAGCCCTAAGGGTGCAATCACATGGTGCGTGATGCGTCATGCGGGATAGAGCGTCCGTCATAGAAACAGCCAATCAGAGCTATTCCGCATAACGCATCCCGTACGAGTTGTGTGTGTGATTGGCTGTTTCTATGACGGACGCTCTATCCCGCATGACGCATCACGCACCATGTGACTGTACCCTAACTCGTACGGGATGCGTTATGCGGAATAGCTCTGATTGGCTGTTTCTATGACAAACGCTTTATCCGCATGACGCATCACGCACCATATGACTGCACGCTTAGGACTATCACACACAAAATGCATAGCGTTGCATAAACATAACATAAGACCACTGGACCAATACGCATCTTATGTAAATCAATATGGCGACTTTTTTCTAGAGGTTTGTTCGCGTCGCATGCCCCAATATGCTCCTATTCGCTCCAACACGCTCCAATTCGTTCGCGTCACCGAAACCAATATGGCAACTAGACGTTCGTGTCGCTTTAGAGCATACCCTAAGGAGCAATTAGGTGCATGCTCTACTTGCCTCAGCTTCGAAGGTGGTGCAGTTGGGGCAGTGTGACAATTCTGTTATGCGCGCATGCGTATAGATAAACCGTGATAATAAAGAATATAAATATACTGTTATATTATAACTGTGATAATAGATAAACTTAGCTATTTGTACCAGGCATTAAGCCTTCGGTACACGATACGATTTTTCGTACTGGATTGCTTACGTGAGCCAATAAGGATGGATTAGATCAAGTTTAAAGCCGACGGCACACGGTACGATTTTTCGTAGTAGATCGCATACGAGTTAGCCACTACGCATGAGAGCGAGAGAAAGCGAGCGTCTTTCGCTCTCTCTCACTCTCGTGCTTAGTGGCTAACTCGTATGCGATCTACTACGAAAACTCGTACCGTGTGCCGTCGGCTTTAAAGCTTAATCCTAATTGGCTCACGTAAGCAATCCAGTACAAAAAATCGTATCGTGTGCCGAAGGCTTTAGTCGTGATCCAAATACTTCCTGGTATACATTGGAGCATGCGACGCGAACAAACCTCTTGACTGTACTAGTGAGAATGAGCATGCGCAGTACACCTCGAAAAGGATAAAAGCCCACGGAAACTTCTGTCTCTCTCGGCCAGTGTTGGCCGGCGGGGCGCAATTTTGGCGCATGCGCGACAAATGCAGCGTCAATGGCGTACCTAACACAGGAAGAAAGATGTGCCATTTATCGCCCCCGAAAAATTCTTCAAAAATTTGAGGAAAAATATAAGATAGACACATATTTTTCTTAAAATTTTTTTACACACATAAATATAAAACACATATACAAATACACATATACGTACGAGACACTACACACGAGCCACGAGCGCGAAACTTCTCCCGTCTATTGCTCCCGCCAATTTCCTAACAGTAGGTACGTTGCATAGACATAGTAAGTATAGACTGAGCATCCTTTGTATAAGCGGTGATGCATACGATGAGAGAGAGAAAAGATATTAAGATGAGTTTCTCTCTCTTTTCAATGCCGGAGAGTGGGGAGCACTTCTCCTCATCGGCATGATGCGCGCATGATCTATAGTATATGTAACGTGTACTATAGATAAATGCGCGCATATGCGTGAAACGGAACGCACCCAAAGGAGCTCAGTCTATACTTACTATGTCTATGGTACGTTGCTATAATACTAACCTAACTGTCGCACATGCGCCAAAAATGCGCCCCGCCGGCCAACACTGCTCTCGGCACGCACGATTCTATTACAGCGTTCGTTCCAGTTTACTTATAGTTCAGTGCATGTGATAGGTTAGATTCTCGTTTCAAGAATTCGGTTTCAGACTATATTTAATTCAATCCCGTGTGCTGTATGTTAAGTAATGACAGATAGCAACAGCAGTTGTTTTATCACTGCATCTGGTTTCTGTCCGGATTGTGGTTCAATTTTACCTTTGCTTAGTGAAAAAGAAAGAGTCACATGTTACACATGCAGAAGAGAATGGGATTCCGAAGGTGCATTTTAAACAAATATCCATAACAAAAAAACATTATGATACGCGCAACTCATGGTTTTGTTGGAAATTTACTGCTCTACAAAAATGGTCTCTTATGATTAGTCGATTAAATTAATCGTTCAAAAGATATTCATCTGTTAAAAATAGTGTGCATTGAAGTTTGACGATGAATATCTTTTGAACGATTAATTTAATCGACTAATCATAAGAGACCATTTTTGTAGAGCAGTAAATTTCCAACAAAACCATGAGTTGCGCGTATCATAATGTTTTTTTGTTATGGAGTTATAAAATTCATAAAAAAAAAGAAATCTACCTTAAAATAATCAAACTTTAACCTTTAATAACTTTTGAACGGTGAGGTTTACGGAAAAATTGTAAGAGACCTTTTTTGTAGAGAATTCAATTTCCTACGAATATATGAGACGAGATATTTTTTTTCATATAGTAGATACCGAGATATGTATTTTTCTTTTTAATAATAAGGAAAAAATATAAAACTGAAAGACGGAGGACGTTCCTATTAAAATTAAGAGCTCATACTTGGAGAGAATTTTTTTGAGGTCTCTACCAACCAGTTTTTCAGAGTACAAAGTGAAAAAAAAAATAGTTGATTTTTTTGACCCACCCTAATATATATATATATATAAACATAAATTTCTTGGTAATTTTTAAACATTTACACACACTACTATATATATACTTATGTATTATAATATAATTTAATACTTAATATATTACTATAATTTAATAAATTACATTATAATAATGTAAGAAATTCTGTAAGATTGCTCTAGCACTTCCATACGCAAACTTGAACAATAATTACTATTTACATTAATTTGAAAAATCAATTTCTAATATTATTTTCTAGTTTTTGGCGATATGAAAATGACACATACGATTCCTTTTAACACTAAGCATACTTATGTATCTTCTAAAGAAGGTGAAGACAGTGACGATGATGTGGATGGACCAGTAGTAGAGCGACAATGTCCTCAATGTCAAAATGAAAAGATGTCTTATGCAACATTGCAATTGAGATCTGCTGATGAAGGACAAACTGTATTTTACACATGTACCAAATGCAAGTATGTATCTGTATAGCAATATTATTGATTATTGACATTATGATTATTAACATTCAAATATTATTTTTACATTAAGTTGCTTGTCCTACTATTAATGAATAAATCTTGTTTGCAGATTCAAGGAAACAGAAAATTCTTAATATAAAATTTTTTTATTATGTATTCACCATAATTATTTCATCATATTTTATAAGAGGTATTGTTGTATAGAACAAACAAGATTCCTCTTTTTATATAGAACAATTATTTTTATATAGAAAATATAATGTTTACTTTTATACTATACAAAGCAATTGAAGAAATAAAAAATTCTAATACTTTGTGACATATTTCATATGTATTTTGTTTTTTACATATATTTTTATTAAAATGTGCAGTATTAATCTGATATTTTAATAAAGTTCTATTAATAAATATTACTATCAGTATATACAAATGTATGTAGTGGGATATACATAGTTCTTGAGATTTATATCTCAAGATATAAATACTCCATCTTAATAAAACATAGAGCTTTATTTATAATACACTCAACAAATAGTGAAAGAGAGTACACTTGTCATAATTCTACTGGGTCACAATATCTTTTTTCTAACAATGCTCTGTTATCTTAATTAAGTGTTTATGTAATTTTGTATATACAATGCGCGTCGAGATAAAAGTTAACAATTATTTAATAAATTCATCCACTCTTAAAATTGTTACAGTGGTCCTTGCATTAAAAAACTTTAATAGAGAATTTGTCGTTAGTTTCTTATCCCAAGTATGCGTTTACACATTGGCACTAATATTTGCCAGTCTAACAATAATAAGAAGTAGATATGCTATCCTACGTTAAGGATGTGTCTCGATAAACTAATTGTTGAATTTTATATGCGTTCTTGTTACATAAACTATAGATATACAAATATAAAGTGATATAAAGTGATGTAATTGCACTTTCTTAACACTCTGGTATACTCACAGTATAAACTAGAATAGAGAAGTATAAACTAGAATAGAAAATTTATAAATAAAAAACAATTGATATATGGAACCATGAATTATAAATATAATGAACTAAAATGTTTTTCTTAAAATCTCTATTTACCTTTGAAGAACTTTGAATTAATTTTGAATTTAAAGAATTTGATTACAAAGTTCTTAGAAAATTGAAAATTAAAAAGATAGAGAATAAGTATATTGGAAAATCATAGCAGAAAAAATATAAAATATTTAAAAATTATTTAATATTGCATGTAATTTCATTACAATACTCTATTTCCATAATACCAATAATACCAATAATATTATTTTTGTCATGGTAAAATCAACTTTAAGATCTCGAATGGCAAAATCTTATTATTAATACATTTCTTTGTTTTAATATGTAAAATTTAATATGTAAAAGATTTTACATATTAAAAAAATATTAGAATCAATAACAATGCAGTTATCAAACGAGATAATATGCTTATATCCCCAAATATTATATATGTATTTAGTAGCATAAAGTATATATGTTTTATAAAAACATATGTTTAATAACTTGTGCATATTATCTCATATGTTTGAATATATATTCTTTTTATAGAGATTTGTACATATTATTTTCATAGTGAAATGCTTCTCTCGCGAAACGTGCATTAGTTTATAGAGATACAAAAAATAATATGTTACCTATCTATAGATCATTACAAAACATTGCTTTCAAGTATTCTGAAAGTATAATTTGATTACCATTTTCAATATAATTTTCGTCGGTCATTATACATTTTACGTTGTCACACTTTCATAAAGATTATGAACGTTACAATAGTTGATTAAAACAGTATTGTGAAAATATATATTACGCTTCACACAAGGACATTCCTAAATATATCTCAAAAATGGATTGGCTTAATTTCATATTTTTGCACGCAAAAGTTTGATTTTTGTATATCAATTGTATCGTCGGCGAATGTTGTAAAGTTATTGACAAGGCTGTGCTTGTACAATATTCTTATTTCGTCAAGATTCGTTTGATTAATACGATATATGTAGCACTAGCAATTGTTAATATCACGTATCAGAGTAATCAATACTAATTTGCTTTCTTTATACATAAGAGTTTTATTTTTGTTAAGTATTCCAGAGCCTTAAGATATAACATATATGAGTTCAGAAAATTCGTTTGCAATCAGAAAAAAAATCAGAATTATTTAATGCATTTTACGTGTTAAATCCACGTTCTATAAATTCATTATCGGAATTTTAAATGTGGTAATATATTGTTATTATTTAATAGACGTTCAAATACAAATGTAAAATATTATGGCGTTGAATAAGCCATAATATTTGTTATATTTCAAAACTTCAATAACATTATTGTCGAAAACTGCGTGTAGTACACAACAGCATACTTTTTAATTTTATCGTTATATCAGAAGGACGTAATAGAAAGTATATATCATATGTCTTTATGTGAAACAACATATTATTTGTGTGTAAAAATTTGTTTATCATTAACTTAAAATAAATTTAAGAATGCCATTTCATAGAAATAACAAATTATTTCACATTTTATACTATTTCAAATGTTGAAACGTTAAATATATTTTAAAAATTCCAATTGCAATTTCAATATATGGAAGATGTCTTTTTATTATACATTACATTACTTTTAAATTACACAAAAAAGTTATTAAGTCTTGTGATATTTTTTTCTAATTTATTTTTAAATAAATTAGAGAAAACACGCACGCGTGCGTGTAACGCACATGTGTATGTGACAACGGAAATTTGATTTGATTTTTTTTTTTAATTTTAAGCAATCTCATTTATTAAGATGATAACTGAACTCATATATGTGAACATCCTGATATGTTAACTTAATATCTCATAAAAAAATTTTGTGACCGTAACAAAAAAAATCTGACTCATATTAAAATTAATATGTATATACAATATATATTATGAAGAATAGAGAAGAAGGAGGTCGAACTAGCGGAGGATTTTTCTAAATGTGTGATTAAATTCAGTGCCATTGTGTGATTCATTATGCTCCTGAAGCACTTTTGTCTAACTAACACGTCCTACACATACGCAGTGGATCTTTTGTATTGGTATTTTCATTTCAAAAAATGTATTTATAAACTTTACATACACAATGTGCCTCGCATGTTGCTCCTCACTATATTGTTAGTATCTTTGTGATTGTAGTGCTATAACATTTACGAATCTCGGTCACATTTCTTAATTGCAAAGTTCAGTCTCCTCCTCTATTCTTTATTATATATATATATATATATATATATATATATATATATATACTATATATACGGAATATTATTTCAGATGGTCAAATTACACAGGTCTGCGACCAAAAAGCTGTTTGATTATTTTCATCTAATTTCCATGTATTTTGATGTGCTGGACACGAAAAAAATATTGAAAAAACTCCCGGACGTCAGGATCAGCCACAAAATGGAAAATTCTTATTTTTTGGTATTTTTCTTGATCTTAGGGTTTTTAATCAAATTAAAGTTAAAGTTATTATAAATTAATTCGCATCAGTGCATTCAAGATATGCAATACTTAAAAAATATAACTTTCAAAGAAAAGATCTTCCAAAGTGAGCAAATGAAACCAGCATAAACATGTTCCAACTTGAATGCGCGCGCTGACGTTTGATTCAATTGCTTGTTTTTTCTCCGTTCTCGCCTGATCAAACTTTGTCATCTTAGTTCGTGTTAGCTTACAATTGAAATCCGTGTTTCTGTTTTTATGAAAAATTTGTAATAAAAAAATAAATTTTATAAGTCTATTTTCATTAATTTTGAGGTATTGCCTTATTCAACATCGTTACCTGAATTGTCGGAAAACCTGATGTCTTATAACAAAACGGAGGTCATTTTCGGATTCAGCGAACCCACAAAGATTAGGTTGAATAACCAAAACAGCTCTTAAAAAATTTTTTTTTGCAGACCTGTGTTATTGATGACATAATTAACTTACAAAGAGAGGTTACAATTGACTCTTTACCAATTTTGACCTCCTTTTTTGTGTGACTGCTCTTTTTGTGACCCTTTCTGTGACTTCTACTATTAATACATAAATCCTATAAGAGTATAGCCAATGTGCCTTATAAGTAAAATTTTTTTTCTAAAATTTGGAGTGAGAAAGATCGGTAAAGTAAGCTATATAAGAAAAAAAGATACATGAAAAAAGATAAAGGCAAGAATAATAAATAAGAGAATAAAAGTAAAGGCAAGAATATTGAGAATTCAAGTTCGAAACCTGCGCTGTCAAAAATTTTTTAAACATATTTTATATGTACATGTAATGTATATTTATTATTCAGAAATAAATATTTGATATGTATCTTCTAATATATTTGTTTGTAAAATAATAGCAAAATGAATGAAATATTTTTATTTTTATTTTTAAACATTTACACATTTCTAAAATTTGCTTAAATAATATATGATAATAATGTTATATGTATATATATATAATGTTATATATATATATATATATAGGATACATACATGTTTTGTAAAGACAACCTTTTTTAACTCGGCAACCCTATGACAGGTAGAGAATTCGAAGGAAAAAGCGAAAGATGAAGAAGGCATAGGGATGAAGGATAGAGTAATGTAGTCACATCCTGTCTTGACAATAAAGGTCTTAACAGTTAGAAAATTAATTTTATTCTGCAAGCGAAAACAGTAAAATACTTTTGTTCCATAAGTTCGAATATAGCAATAAGATCAGAAATTATTGGTGAGTAACCATTCATAGAGGACATGAAAAAGTGAAGAATATGAAAGAAGACAAATATGCTTTTATGTATTCTTATAATAGGATATTACAGATAGTTTGCAAGTTTGTTTTTAAATTTTGGAAAACTGCAAATTATCAAAAACCAGCAAGTGAATAACGTAAATCATCAGCTTTTGAGGAATGATTTGCAACAGCAATTATAGGAACTTTAATACTAGATTGCCGGAGCGAGTCAATTTGACTCATTTACGATTGGGCACATATGGATTTTTGGAACTAAGGAGTGGGGAGGGAAAGGAATTATTTGTATACATTTCATAATTCTATTAAAAACCAACATATGTTTAAAAAAAAATTATTTAAGTTTTTCTATATATATAGCAATAAAATCGTAAATGAGTCAAATTGACGCTCCGGCAATCTACCTAGCAAACGCAATGTTACATGTAACATTGTGTTTGCTGGGTAGTGTTAAAAGAACGGGACTTTAATGAAAAAAAGGATCATTTCTATCTCAAGAAGATATTTTAGGAGAACATGGTGATAGAACAGATGCACAGCTTTTAGTTTTTTCATTAGAAATAATATCAGGTGTTATTTTAAGCACGAGTTTAAGCATTTCGCAAAGCACAAAGATAGTGTAGAAGAATTTGAACCATTATGCAAAAAATTAAAAAAATGATTATATATCGCTTGATACAAAAATTATAATCTTTAATATGATGAGAGAACATTCAAATTGGAACGATCAAAAACATGGAGGTAGTATACTTAAAAATAAAAGCGATTTAAAAAAATGACAAAAGTAGATCGGGAGAGGTGTTGGCATAAAAGAAAAGTTTGATATGACCAATAAATGGACTTTTGATCGTTTCGTTGAAACTCGGCAGATACAATCTATGCCAACAAAAGTTATACAATAATGAGCTTCTCAAGCTGCTACAACGTCAAAAACCAGAATTTTTTTATAACATCGTACTTGGGTAACTAAATTTAAAGCATCCCATTTATTAAAGAGAAGTCATATTTTATTGAAAATTAAAATTTGGATTTATATAATACTGGATTTACTGACGATATTAAAAAAAAAAATTTCAGAAACGGATTGCGAAAAAGATTTCAAATCTAATTTTATTATTAATATGGATCAAACAGAGTCAAACATTGCGAGTATTGTGTTGAAATACGCAAAATATTGGCTCAACAAAGAAAATAAAATTATTGGGTTTTTCTGGTGACTTTAATAAGGCCATACATAATTATACAGCATACTATGCAATTACCGCTTCTAGAAAACTGTTTCCGAAAGTTCTTTGCAAAAATCTAGGAAAGGAATTTTGGTCTTTATGATTCCTACTATCGAAACATTAACAATGAAGAGTTAATAACAAATTATAAAAATTTAAATAAAAATTTATATTTATTACAGCATAGGAAAATTAACAAAAGATTATTACGATAGTTTGGTTAAAAATTCTTATGAAATATTGAAAAAGGAGGATTTTTTACTTATTCTAGATTCATGAAGAAGTCAGACAGATTCGGCACATTTTAATAGTGTTTTTACTGATGATGATGGAAATTGTATAGTTCAACTATTGAAATTGTTCCTTCTCATTGCATATTGCCAACCGTGTGACGTATACTTTTTCCAACAAATTAAGAATTTTATTTAAAAAGAATTGTAGAATTCCATAGATGTATTATTAAGTAAGCAATTATTATATGAGGGAATATGTTATAAAAGTTTCGTCTTATTCATCAACTCTCCGTCCATTTATAATATAATACAATATGCATAATATGCGTCAAAATTAATACCAAAAAGAACTGCTTTTGCAAATGTAAATGACGTTTGCTTTTCTAACGATGTTTGTTCATCAAAATTGTGTGATTGCGTGTGTATTTAAGATGTGCTGTATATAGAAAATATATTTATGTTTTTATGATTTATATCACCCAATGTAAAAGATCAATGTAAACATTGGAAAATATATAATTAAGCTTACAATTAATTAATACTATTTTAACTGATAATTTTCTGACCATTAGAATTCTTATTAGAATTCCGAGCTTATTGTTAGAATTCAATGTTTAATTATTTTTTGTTTTTTCTTTCGAATTCTCTACCTGCTTCAGGGTTGCCGGATACGTTAGAATGATTATTTTTATAAACATGTGTGTCCTAACATTACTATATTATATAAACAAATTTGAGAAAATGTTTTCAAAATAAAAGGAAAAATATTTCTCTGCAAAAATATTTCATTTATTTCACTATTATTTTATGCAAACAAATATTAGAAGGTATACGACAAATACTTCTAGGTAAATAATTGTAAATAATTGTAAATAATTGTATATATTATATGCTAAAATGTACGTTTAAAAAAAATGATAATGTGTCTTTCTTCATGCCTTGTAATCTACATTACCGCTCTTTCTCTCTCTCTCTCTCTCTCTCTTTCTCGTTCCAATTTTTAAGAAAAAAAAATTTTTACTTACAAGGTACATTAGACGAAACACCCACACCTTTGCAGAGCTATATTAATAGCAAATTCACATAAATCCATAAAAATAATAAATCCACAAAAAAGGAGATCACAATCTGTGAGGAATCAACTATGACTTCTTGTTAGTTTAGACAAAAAAAATTTATATTTTGATTTTAGGAAAGCGCAAGAAAGAAGTTTGACGCGTAGTTATTGATTGTAACTAAATTCTGAGTAACTACGTGTCATATATTTTCAATTTGCATGAATTAATTCATACAAATGAATTAATTAATCGATTAATTCGTTTTATCATTAATATCGATGATGAAAGTTACAACTTATTGTTATAAATAGTAAAATATTAAATAAATGAAAATCGTCATTAATTCGTAAAAGATTGCGCTTTATATTTTTATTATTCAAACTTGATGTGTCAAGTCGATTGATTCATTCGACCATTAGAGAAATAACAATTTGCCCGTGGTAGAAATATTTTACTAGAAATAATAAAATGTATTTGATAGTCTTTCTCAGTTGATCCATTTCATTATCATTCCATCAATATTTGTAAAAATTTATTGAAAAATTTTGAAATTGATATTTTAGTAATTTTTTATTAGAAAATAACACAGTTTTGAATTTAGCAAATATCTGAAGATATTTCATCTATATATAAAATATCTAATATCTAACATCTATCTAATCTCATCAATTTTTACTTTTCAACAGTACTTTAACTTTCTTTCACGTTATTTTACAGTACTACATTGAATTTCATAGAGAAAATTATGTGATTTATTTTGAGATATATTTAGTAATTTTTCGAAACATTTTATTTCACTTTTCTCCGATTTCATAATATTTTCAGCAAAATATTTCCATCAGGGTCTTAATACAACGTTTGAACAATGCTAATGTGGGCTGAAAATATAAGTACGAGCTGCAACGATACGGAATAGTAACACTCTAGTGAGGTCTGAACAAAGCTCGTGCCGTTATTAGGCCTTCGACACACCGTTTGATCGGGTATTTAAAAAAATGTATCAAACATGTTTTTTACAAGTTTGTCCTACATAATTTCGCGACGACACAGGTGCCTAATTAATTAGTCTATTTCTTTTCGTACTTTGCGCTCACACTCTCTTTTTCTCTTTCTCTCTCGTTCGCTTTCTCGTTCACTCTTATTTCTTTATCTCTCCCTTCTTCGACAATCTCACACCACTATGTACATTCTCTAAACGCTCATATTACATATTGTACATAAACTATGTACACGTGACAAAATATTTACAAGTGTGAGGCAGGTGGTGTACAGCATCTAGATTGTCATCACTATTCCGTGTTCCGATCATGATGACGTCTGAAAGCATTCGTCGAGGAAGTTTTCCAACGAGTGATATAGGTGCGCTCGCGACTGGACGATACCATGGTCCTCGTCCGTGTACGTCTACAAAAACGAAAGATTTGTACAATTATTTCATAATACACTTGGGTGTTATATTTAACCCTCGGCTGGTAAACATGGGTCGTTCGTGCCTTGTCGAAACTTTCTTCCTTTGCTAGCTCGGGAGGGGGGGGTAAGGGACGGGGCAAAATTATGCTGAAAAAAAATGTATACTAGTATACTATTAGCTCTCCAAATGCCGATGTTTTATTGTGCGAACAGCTTCTGTATGAGCCAGTCAAAATTTGGAAAAGGCACGAACGACCCATGTTTACCAGTTAAAGGTGCCAAAAGTACAAGGTGAGTAAAGTACATTGGGCCCCAGAAATTGGAAAAATGAAAGCGTTGCGCCTTTTGTGACGTCAAGAAAGACAAAAAAACTAATATGTGTTGCGTTAAGTGCCATAAGCCTGTATGCGAAGAGCACAGGTACTCTACATGCCGTGATTGTTTATAATGGCCTTATAATTTGGCCTTATAATTTTTGTATTTTCTTATTTTTGTATTTTTTCTTGTTTTTGATAAAAATAGACAATGTCTATGATAATTTGTGTGAATAAAATTGAGTAAAAAATGAAATTATGTCTATTTTATTGTAAATAATACCTTTTTACGTACTTCGAAAAAACACGATTTTCATGTTGAAAACTTAAGCATTTATTTAATTGGTACATATTTGCAATATTTTTTTCTTGAAAGTACTATTCTTAAGCTTTAATTTCCTTTTTGAAATTTTTAAAAATATTAATTTGATCAAAAGTTATGATTTTTTAAATAAAACAGTACATTTTCCACGTTTTTATTTGTTCAAACAAATATATTGTTTAAACAAATTAATAAATCATCAATATAACGATTGATCCTTATACTAGGATAGTTAAAGAAGCACCATGAATTTTTTCAGATTTTTTTTAGCACTTTCAAGTACTTTTTAAAGCGTCGGACGCGAAAGACCCATGTTTACCATATAAAGGTGCCAAAAAATAGTTTACCAGCCAAGGGTTAATTTAACTGTTTTTCTGTTGAAAATGTAAACGTACCTGTTGTCTAAAGAGGATGTCTTTTTGTTCCAATACCTTCGCGAGCATAAGCGACTGTTGATAGTGCACGTTATCGTCCAGCGTACCATGAATCAAGTAATACATCTTATTCTTGATGTTCTCGACCTTATTGAGCAGTTGGCCCTGCTCGTAGCCTTGCAGATTATCGGCAACAGTTGGCAAACCCATGAATCGCTCGGTATAAATCGAATCTGTAATTAAGTAATTAATAAATGGCCGCATTAGTAAGGATGGGTGAAAAGACGTGTAGGTAGAAAAAAGAAAGAAATAACGAACAAAGTCTACGTTAGCGCGTAATATCTTATGCAGAAATTGCACAAATGTGACGCTGCATAAGTCTTTTTAACGTCATCCTGTAAATCATGTGTATTTTTCTCGCGTGCTCTAACAAAAGGAGGTAAATGCTGACACGAATTTAAAGCAGTTGAGAAAGTAATATTAAAGCTGCAGTAACGTGTCCTTGCCACGGAACGCTCACTTTTCTTCATTAAAATACCGGTGCGTAAAAATTCTTAGACAAATCCCGGGACCAAATGAACTTAATATAAGTCATTTTATAAGTAAGCCACGTTCTTCGTAAGTAAGCTCTCTTAACAACATTCGTTTATAGTGAAGAAGACCAAGTTAGAAAAATAATGCTTCATGCGTGATACTCTACGATGTCGCGATAATACAAGAAAATAAGGATAAAAACTCTTTTTCAATTAACCATTTTCTCTATCTTTTATTACACATTTCAAATATGATTCAATTATACTAATATAATATATATTATACTATATTTAAATTTATGATTTAAAACGCACGGGATACATGAAACAAATTATTCACTTAAGTCATCGGTAGGAAAAGAAGTCAAGATATTATTTATCTAAATGTAACTAGCATTATCTATTTTAATTTTTAATTATTATAGTTTACTATTATTTGTTACAGATATTTTAATTTGTTAATTAATTATTATATTATAATTATTATTAATAAAAGAAGTCAAGATATTATTTATTTAAATGTAACTAGCATTATCTGTTTTAATTTTTAATTATTATAGTTTACTATTATTTGTTACAGATATTTTAATTTCTTAATTAATTATTATATTAATTATTATATTAATTATTATAAATTATTATTATATTAATTAATTATTATATTATGCTTATTATATTTCTATTACTTATTATATATTATAATATTATTTATTACAGTTTTAATTATTACAGTCGGATTAACAGAAAATCCTAAGTTCAAACCTTCGAAAAGATAAACTCTTTTTTCTTTAGCTTTAATGTTACGAAGATCTCTTTATTGACAGAGAACATTTTCTGCCTCTTCCGCACTAATTACAAGACATATCTTCCGGTTTGTGGATTTTTCAGAATTTTTTACTTCCTATTATTATTGAAGTGCCAACTGACCTTATTACCATACTACATTAGCATGCTGCATAATTTAACGAATTACAAGAAATTGCTCATCCTGTCGCAATATAATTCCGGTTTACGTTACTAAATTATTTCCTTCCTTTTGAGCAGACTACAACACTAGAAACACTTTGCATGTTGTGTCGTTAATTCGATCAATCTATCTATTAATAACGTACCGTAAAGGGCCCAATCCGTAACTGGCGCGACGGACATGCCACACTTGAAGACACCCTTTAAGTCCATAGCGAGTGTCATGCCGGTCGCGTATCCACCATAACTCCAGCCCCATATCGCCGTTCTGGTACGGTCAATGAAGGGTAATTTGTCTTGCAGATGCCTGCAAGAAGCAAAGAAAAGGCGAATTAATATTACTGAAAATATGATATTGAAGCACATTTTAACCAAAAATTTCCAGACACTTCAATATTTCGATTTTAATTGTATTTCAATACGTTAAAGTTCAAAATTATGCCAAAATTATTTGTCAGAAAAGGAAATTAGATTAGACTAAAAAAATTGAAATCATGACTACTGCAATCTTTTAAACCGCATTGAATAATTATGGGATAAAGTGGATCGTAAGACCAAGAAGTCATTAACCAATATCAAGGGCACATTTGTGGGAAACGTTGAAAATAACTTGAAAAAATTGTCCCCAAAAAGTTAAAAAAATTTATAGAAATAATGCCGTGATTATTAAACGATTCTGCCTGAATAAAGCTGTATTAGTTTATTTTTATCAAAATGCATTGAATTTTTCTTTCAGTTATAAATTGTGTTTTTGTTAATTACAGTTACACATTTATTTTACTTAATTAAGTTTGAAAATGTCCGGAAACTTTTGGTCGGTAGTATAGCTAAAGTATATTATCCATACAGTTTTTACGAAATTGATTAAACATTGTAAAAATTTCATAAGAATATCTGTGCATAGCATAAGGTAAAAAAAGAAAGAGAGCAAACATTTAGCATACACATTTTTAAGTATACATTATCAGAAGGACATAGATATTATTTTAGTTAACGTTAATTTTATTATTATTTTAGTTTCTAAAACAATAAGCTTCTGGAAAACTCTTTGTAATTTTCGAAGCACTTGATTAATTTCATAAATCACAAATTATTGTATGTCATCGAAATACGACGTGAAAAAGAAGAATATCTTGGAAACGAGAATCTTTCTATTTTAAATTTGGAAAAATATCAAAAAGGACTTTTTGCCTCTCCATTTAGGAGGATCGCGCGGAAACATCCTATAAGATTATCCTCTTTTACCAGAAAATGCCGTAGTAAAATCGTCCCTCTTGTGCATAGATGAGATAGTCGACCGCTTTGCGATAAGAATCGATGAATAAGTTGTAATTTCTACTTCCTTCTCTCTCCGTATCTTGAATTATCTCGCGTGCACTCTGCAAACTTATATGTGCTAGCAATGTGCCTCGTATTATAGAACATGTAGCACACTATCGCCTTCAAATAAGTCGTGTGTCACGCAATTGCAAAATTCTACAATAATGTAGTTATAATTATCGAAACTGCTTGCTCTCTTTTCCGAAAATCTAACTCTCTCACAGCTCTCTTCAATAATTTTATTAAATTATTTTTATTTATATAGAAATTTCCAATCCAAAGGAGTCATTGACATCCACTCTTAGAAACATGACTATAGCAATTTCCACAACAACGGGATTGTGTTTCCAAAAACCTTGTTACACAGCGTTGATGACAATTTTTTAATTTTGCGTTACTGAAGAGGGCTCAGTGAGCCAAAACGCGCCTGACAATTACGTATGTATAATTTACGTATGTATAATTTATTGCGACATGTTTTTGCCTTTGTTTATAATAAATTTGTACTTTATGTCATATATACATATATTTTGGCTCTAAAAAAGCTTTTATTTCATTTTTTATTTTTATAAGTTTTTTCAGGAAATTGTTGTGTGATATGTGCGTGCGTGTGTGCGAGCGCGCGTGCGTGTGTGTGTAATGTTAAGTTTAAAAATATTAGCTTTATTGAAACATCGATCGGAAACGTACTAAGTTTCCGTTCAAGATAAAAATTTGAAGTCGCTGCAAACTTGGATACATTGTTCCATAGAACGATATGATGTAGTACACCGAGTTCCTCACCCGGAAGACCAACTAGAAATTAGCTGTCGCGGTCATAACGCCGAACAAGATTAGGTGAGTGTTAATATGTTACGTCGTATTAAAACAATAAAATTTCTCCTATTTTTAGGTCAATGCATTTAAGCACTTTACCCTGGGAACGGAGATCAAGTCGTGCAGTTTTAGGATTGACTAATAGGAGGGAGGATCGGATAGTTAGAGGGGAGGACGATTCGGAATCCTGTCCTGAAGAGATTACGGAGTCTATAAGCAAGTCTATGGGATCGCCTTTGGGAATATTTTTATGGCTAGGAAATTTAAGGTTGATTTCTAGTTTATTAAGAATATACGCGGGCACTGAATTTACTCTAGATTATTCGTATCTGTTTTCTAATTGTGCCAATTTTTGGAATAAAGGAAAAGGATCCTGGTTTAAAATAAAAACTGTTTTAATTTGAAATTTCAATCTCTTTACTCGCACTCGTCGTCCGCCTTTAGAAGGCATGAAAGAAAAATAGTTACGATAGAACGCACCAAGGAATCGTTATTAGGAGGACAAAGGCTATTGGCAGCGACAGTCCTGGAGATTGGGGCCACACTAATGGCAGCGACAATCGTAACAACTCCTTGGATATCGTTGTGTATAATGTAAATTGGTAAGGATTTAGACTTGAGGCAGAGCAGAGATTCAACTTCAATCAGAATTATAAATACTATTTTAATTTATTGAAAAAAAAGAAAAGAAAGAAGAAAAAAAAAGATATAAAAAATACAACATAAAACTATGAAGGAAGTGCGACTATGGTTCTCACTTTGAATTAAATTCGTTATGAAAAACTTGAGGAGGACTCGGAAAAATTAGGAAAGAATTGCGAGTCGTGTTCCGAACTAGATTGTGCTTGAATTGTGTTGCTTGATTCGACTGAGCTATCTGGAAAAAACTGTGTGTGACTGCTTTTGGGCAGCTCTTTTCATATCCTAGATCTAATAGATCTCCTCTCAAGAACCAATCAACACTCTTCAAGTTTGGCAGGACCTATTCTCGCACTTGCTTACTTAAGATAAGAAAAGGGAGAGCAGAGCTCCGCGTAAGCCCCACTTCTGACTCTACGGAGTCTCGACTTAATTCTAAAAGTTTAAACTATATATTTATAATAAAAATTTGATTGGTTTTTCTAGGCTATGTTTATCCTTATGCGAGGGGAGTCTATCATGTTTTTGAATCGTTGTTCTATCTTTTCTAGATCTTAAGATATTTCGACAAGTATTATTTTAATGTGACTTTAATGATTTACTCGTCCTCGCATTCAGGAAGATTTCTATCCTATTGCTAAAATTACTTAGTTATTATAAACGCATGCATATAACTTATTTTACAAAAGAGTTTCTTTAGAGAAAGAAAAAGGGAATTAAATTTCTTTATTCGAGAATGATCGGAACAGTTTGGTCGTAGCAATCGTAGTCTAACGCATCAACGGTGCCGTTTCTTATCTTAGGGACGGTTGAGCGTATAAACATCTATATCGGTGAATAAGATCCTCTGGAATGCTCAAAAGGAAAATTTAGATGAACTCTTTTGTAAAGGCAAAATATACATTAAGTATATATAATATATATAATAAGTATATATGTATATATAATAAGAAAAAGAGGTTTACTGGGATGTAACAAGTGACAGTTTTAAGCTCTATAAACCAGCGAGACCGGATCAGATCTTCCTAGCTCTTCTGAAGGAGAAGCTGGAACAGATCCATCCTCTCAAGACTTTTAAGAGCATGTATCGCATTTGGTTATACTTTTTGTAGTTGGAGGTTCAGGTAAGAATGATGCTGGTAAGAATGATGTTATTTTCAAAGTAGGGAGGTTCAGGCTATATGTCAACGATTTTCGACCAATCTGCTTGACGTCTTTTCTGTTGGAGATATTAAAAAAATTGATCGAGCTGCACATACGCAATAAGGTATCACAATGAGAGCGATATCAATCTTCATCAACACATGTATCGCACTAGTTACTCCTCGGAGATTGCTCTTCATTCGGTCGTAATAACCATCGAGGAATTGTTAGAATAGTGGTTGATACTGCGTGAGATATTTTACTTCCTATCGAGAGTGCCCTTAACAATAGGCAACACAAGATAATCTGTAGAAGATCAAGCGTCGCGAAATATGCGGAGGATCATAGACTGGATTCGCGGTGTGCCGGGGCAGAAAAGTGTTAACACTGAGTGTGGCAGAAAGAAGCTGTCCTGTCCCCTTTATTTTGATGCTTAGTAGTGGATAGGCTATTGGAATCCTGGTTGGGGGAGTTCTTCTCTCCTTCTTCTCAACAGGATACACCAATGACTTATGATTCTGATGGGGGAGGGGGTCCTTCTTTTAGTCGTTCCTGAAGCTCACAGAACACTGAGAGTGGTGGAGGGATGGTGTAATGGATCGGACCTGGTAATGATTAATCCATCAAAAGCTGGTCTTGTTATATTCACCCATTGGGCTCTTTTGAGAAGTTCATCCTGAAGACAAGGTTAGTATCTTCAGACCTCGGTGAAATATCTAGTGGTTACTCTAAATAAGGAGCTGACTTGGAAGGAATACTTAGAGTGGTAATGCAGAAGGACCTCTGCACACACTACTTTTACATATATAGGACCTTCGGCCAAACCTGGGACCAGGAATGGTCTACTGGCTCTTTTCTGCGTCCCCGGCTGCTTCATGTTGCAGTAATATGGTGGCCCTAACTAAAGAAGAGAGAGAAAATTATAATGCTTGAGCATGTTCGGACTCTGGTACTGAGAGATGTCTTGCATGTTGTGAATCATGTTGGTAGCAGCAATGAAGGTGCTGTTCAAAATAGAACTGCTACACTTGACTTATGATAATGGTGGTTGCGACGGCTGCCTCCCATTTCAAATGCATCGGAAACTGAAAACCAGGTTTCAGGCACACTAAGCTTCTTGATGACATTCTGTCTCACTTAATTTTTGAAATATGTCAAGATAGGATGATAACAGTGAGAGATTTTGAACGGTATTATAAAGTGCGCATCCCTGCTCGTGAATAATGGATACGACGTGCTTTCACTCCGAAAAACGGGAACATATAATACACAGATGGCTCTCTCACCAAGATGAGTGGAGGCTCAAGTGTCAGGGAAGACTTTGGTGCAACCGGGGTAGGAAAGCTTGCCAGATATGCCAGATATTATCTTTTAGACGGAAAATAGTGATCCTGAACAGTGCTAGCAGTGCTTGAAGCAGGAACTATGGGTAGATAAATTGTTCAGATAATCTGGTAACCTTGGATGTTCCCATCTTAACTCACAGCTGGGAAGTGCACCTAGTCAGGTGCTCAGAACGAGCAATGATGTTCTTACTTGGGTCTCGGGGTACTTTGGGATAACTCAAGGGTAACATAACAGCAGACATGCTGGCGAAGACTGGATTTACACCTAGCATAATAGGCTCAGAGCTAGTGCTCGAAATCTTCTATCTAAAGAGGAAAAAGATTCAAACCTGATTGCGAGTGAAGCATCGGAAATTCTTGAAGAAAACAACCAGAATGAGCTAGATGTATGCAAGCCACGACTTTACTGAATGGACCGTCAGATAAGGGTCAAAACTATCAATAACTGGATAGAAGGAACACCTGGCTCATAACATAAATACTTATGGGTCATAGCGTGAATGAATTATCACATGTATAAACTGGGTATCTGACGCAGATTACTGTAAATACATGGAGGAAGAGGAGAAGAAAACAAGCTCTCATGTTCTAGGCCAATGCTTCGCATTGGTGAGAGTTACTTAGATTGCTAGGCACAGCATTTCTTGAGCAGGTTGAGAAAGTTACCGGTCAAGGAGTTGTTCTTTTTCTGGAAGAGCATGACCTAGTTTTCTCTCTTTTACGCTACGACAGGGGTGGCAATGAATCTAAGTCTGAGCGTCTTGGAAGTTTCCCCCTTACCTACATTACATTATCCATACAGGAAAATTATAGATCTTGGCGTATAAGAATATTTTAAGACAAATTAAGTTTCAAAAGTGATGTGTGAAACGACAAAGTTCTACAACAGCAATACTCACATTTTGCATTTAATTCAAAATGTAAATGGACGATGCTACGACTGCACTTTAATTATTTCTCCAATTACCAACGATAATTCGGTATTGTGAATTCAAAAGAGTTTGAAAAAGTATTTTTCATTATAATATTATTAGAGAAAGATCAGCTGTAATTTGGACGAGGAATCTACGGACAAAGAACGCGAATGTTACCTCTGGGACAACCCGTGTATCTTTCAGACGTCTCCCAGATTGAGCGCCGCGTCTCGCCTCATGATTTTCAGAAACCCGAGTGGATTCCACTCGTGAAGCGCTGCGTGTTGCTCTCCCGCCGCCAAGGAAGAAAAAAAGGGGGGGGTGAATTCGTATTTCTTTCCTTCCAATCTTTTCGGGCTATTGTCTCTGGCATTTCTCGTGTGTTCGATAATAATGGTCCCGGCGGGATCAGCACCCACATCGGCCAGCCGGTCAGCCGGCCGACCACCCGTAGAAATAGTAAACGGCTCCTCGTACGGCGACGCGCGGCAGATTTCGTTTCCTCTTTCCCCCGTTCGCTCTCTCGGTGAAATTTATTTACCTCGTAAATCGACCGGCGTTGAATTCTATTTCTTTCCATGAGAAAAAAAGAAATAAGAGACAAAAAAGAAACTAGACGGGAAAGAAAGGGAAGAATCTCGGACCGAGATGCTTCTCTCTTTCGTTTTACGACTCGTCCGTTACGTATACTTTAGGATACGTATTTCGGTCTCACGAATTCTATCGGTATTCCCCGTGGCTCTTTGTCTCATCGCACTTGTTTGTTGTCTATCGAGAATACCGCAATTCGAATTTCAAGGCGGGATTTTCCTGACGTTTTAATTACGATCGTGTATATCGGATCCTTGGAAAATCTCGACGGGATTAAAAAAGAAATCGATAACAAGCGCGATGAAAATAAACGCTAAAGAGTAAGAGAATAGTAAAATTTAAATCGTAATTAATGTTAATTAATTCGGAATAATGATATTATACATATTTTAATACATTTTAATAATACAATCTGCAGGAGAAGGGAGGAAGAGAAGGAGAGAGAAAGAGAGAGAGAGAATATCTTTTCTTCTTTTATTATGGCAAGGATTATTATGTCGCAAAAAATTGTATAACTTTCGTGTCAGGTATTTTAAATTTAATGTTGTATTTAATTATTTTTGGCGTGGCATAACATGAGATTTTTTTCTTTTGCAATCATAGGAAAAAATATTATAATAAAGAACTTTCTCAGAAACCAAACTCTCAAAAAAATATTTTTCTTTTCTAAATTAATTGAGGATATCTACTGTTTATTAATATCGCGTATGATGTTGCATATAAGTAATTTTTTCTATTGTATCTCTCTCATTTACACTCTTATTTACATGATTGCCCCTCTCATTACTTATACAGATTTAATTACTAATTCTACGATACTCAATCTTCAAATCAACTACGGGTGCTTGCACAGAGCTACGATTTTCCCTCTTTAAGATAAACGATTGTTAGTCGCTCTTCCCCATTTAAAGGATCATTACGCTTATGAGGGGTGCATCGCCGTCCCCAAGATTTCCCGGGTTTCAACGCCGCTTACGTCACTCGTTATTCACCGATTAAGTGCTCGTGAAACCAACAGCAACTAGCGTCGAACTGGTTAATCGGTTTAGTTAACCCACAAGCCAAACAAATGTTCGATGATGAAACAAAGGCTGACGAAAACGAGACAACGATTTTGCGAAGGGTTGAGCACAAAGGGAGGACAGCGTGAAGAGTGGTCAAAAAGAGCTTCGGCCGTGGGTTGAAGAGAGTTAAACGTAATCGTTTGGCTCATTCCCAACTGTGTGACTCGCTTTTATGTACCGAACGATGCATTGGTAAAACACTATGGCAAAAAAACAAGGAAATGTGTGGATGAAATAAGTCATCGCGAGTACCATTCAGCGATTGAACGTTTTTCAAAGAATCTAGAATCATTGGGTCACTATAATTATCACGAAAAATATCATGAGTTAAGATTCTCTCATTCTTTAAATTTCCATAACGCACAAAAATGGAAAAAGTATCAAAAAGTATATCTAAAATTAATAATATTTTTTTTTCAATAAAAGTGATGGTACAAATCTGTACTAATATATAAAGAGAAAGCCTGTTTTTTGTTACCGTAACTCAAAAACTACTGAACCGATTTCCTCCAAATTTTGACACCATATTCTCATATACACTAGGACGGACTGTAGGCTATATAGCATGTCTGAAATTATTTTCATTATCCAGAAATTGATGTTTTCATTTTTTATCATTTACAACTATATTAACCAGTGTAGTACAGTGATGTCACCGCTAGGCTTCATCCACTCGCAAGATTATATAAGGAGCATTGTCTCCGGATTTCTGTATTCGCGGATTTATTCGCCGGTTCTACTCGGTTGCCACTATGCCTCGAGTACGATCAAATTTATTGAGATCTGCCTGCGTTTGAAAAATATCACTTCCAATACGTATGATTCAGTCACTATTATCTCGAGCGAAACCGGAGAACGTTATTATTATATGCATAATTACGGTATCTAGCAAGCGCGCAAATTTTCACTTTTTTATACGACAATATTCTTCAAATAAACGTTTATTAAAAGCATTAATGACATCATTTGGTCTATTCATTAGTATTGAATTAGATTGAACTACATTTTCGGATTGAATAAAATGTCATTTGATTCCGATGTTTCATCGATATTTCAGTTTATCAAGGAGGAATAACCTAATACTCAGGACTCACGTCCCAATTAAATAACAAATCCTCACGGTTCTAATCTGGAAGTCAAATCTAGTATTCATGTGCACCAAAAAAGCCTCAAATATCAAATTTAATTATTAAACTTAAAATTATGCACGAAGTGTTCCTTATTCTTCTACCTGTATGCTTCGGCCAATGGATCAATACTCTGAAAAGTAATGTTCTACGATTCTTCTTACAAGAAAAAAATTGTTTATTTAACAAATTAAACTAGTTGCGTAACAACTCAATTTTCTTTTTCCATCTTCATTGTACAATAATTTTCTGTTTTAATATAAGCAAACGAACTGTTTATCTTCTTTTACAGGACACCATAGCAACGATAAAAGAAAATGATTCGTCGAGCAAGAAATAATGAAGTTATTAAAATGTTTGGAACCGCACAATAAAAAAGCAATTCTATAGTAATATTCCTACCTATTATTATTTTGATATTATTATTTGAAAAGCAGTCTAAGCGTCAAAAGGAAAAATTGGGGTAGAATTCTGGAAATAAAATCTCTTCGCGAAACGAAGAGAAAACCGCTGTTAAATTTACCATGTTTTCACGTCCACAATCGTATGTCTCGGTTCAACATTTATTTTATACACTGCCGTGCGCTAATTTCTTGTTGCTGTTTACTAAGTTCCATCTGGAGATTTCGCGGAGATTGCGGAACCGCCAGTCTACGCGCGCCGTCAAGCTTGCGGCTTCGCGGTCGCAACGCGTTGTCGCTTAAACGATAAAATATGACCTCACCACCGCACCGGCGCGGAATGGACATTATTCATCACGACCGGAAGTTTGATGTTTCGGTTTAAAGATGGACGGTCCTATAAGTGGCGAACTCTCTTTGCTCTCCCTCTTTCTCTCATGCTTTTCTCGCCATCAAGATAAATTACTCGTGGCAGCTAAGTGGAAATACGAGAAGAGAGCCCGGCTCTTCTTCGTGGTACGCCACTCGACGGCGCGGGCGTGGAAAGGGTCAGCCGATAAATTCAGATAAAAGTACGAGCAATTTTCTTCTTGTTAACGCGGCCGCTCTCTCTCTCTTTTCTCTCCTCTCTCTCTCTTTCTCTTTCCCTCTCCCTCTCCCTCACCCTCTCAGGTGCCCGCGCCGTGAAAAGAACTTCGTTAAGGTCCTCGGACGCGTTGAGGAAGCCGGAGTTAGATTAGTTAACTTGGGGTTTAGCGAATTACTCCGATCGCGCGGCGATAAGTCACTTTGAGGCTTCGACTATAATTAGATTTGTCCTAAAGCAAAACTTTGTTCTCTACGCCTTCAGGGGACGAACGCCAGACGCACGTTTGACCTCATATTCCGTGTGCGATCGTTCGTTAACAACACCGTAGAGAGCTATCTCGACGACTGGTGTTGAAGGCACAATCTCGGGTTAACAATATAATGCGGCTTCTACGTGTAAACGTGATGTAAACGTGATAAACGTAATATGCGCTTTACTCTAACACTGAGAAGATGACTTGTTATAATAAAGTATTATAGATCTTTTTTCAGAAAAAATGGACCAGTTGCATTAGATGGAATTTAGAACAGAATTGGTTTATTGAGCTCAAATAAACTTAGTTTTATAGGACTCAGTATATTTTGTGTTAGAAATAAATTTCGCTTTGAAACTTCTAACAAAGCATTAGAAAGTTATTATTTGTTGCAGTTGACTCGCTAGCAACTTTAATTAATTTAATGTTTAATTAACTAATCGAGTAACTTTTGAGAAAATCAAAAGTTGACGAATCGAAATTATTTTACGACGATAAACTTACTTGGTGACGTTGATCTGATCGACAATTTCGACGGTGCCGAGACGCCGGTATCCGGCAAACAGCATGTCATTGCCCATTAATCCGGAGCCACGACCGTCGATGGCGGCATATATGATACTTTTGTTTGTTACAAGATACGTGCCCCAATCGATGGTAAATTTCTCCGTCACTTGAAATGAATCCGGGCCACCGTACCTGAAAGGCAGACAGATTACGTGACACAGGTCATCAGAACACCATATCGACATCTTTTATCGCTCATGCCTATTCACAATTTCACGTATACACGTATCTGTTCATTTTAGACATTGCAAACTTAATTCTTTTACATTTGTATAAATTAAAATAAAGAAAATATAGCTATCCCTTGATTCCCATTTTATTTCTGAGTCTCACATTGGCTAACTTTTTGAAAATTATGTGATGAGAAAGAGAAATTACTTTATTTATTTACATTTATAAATAAAGATCTAGCTTATAAATTGAAAGTTAATTTATAAATAGTATAAAGTGTATGAATGATGTGTATATTTATATGCAAGAGTTATAAAATTATTAATTATAATTTAAAATAAGGGTAAGACATGGTGCAATAGCTCCGATAATTAAATTTAGACGCAACATTCTATCGGCCAAATTGGCGCTTTCCCCTTCGTAAAAAAACTCTAATCTTATCATTAGGTTTAGCATGTGATAGCTGGCTACTTTCCCCGATTGTTTAGCGAGCAATTTTCTCGGGTTCCACGCTCATTACGATCGTTCTCGACGGTCGTTTGCGAGAAACCTTGGTGCCACTTCCGTGGGAAAGACTCAAAGACGAGAGGAGAGAGGAGTCGCCAAACGGTGACGAGAATTAGGAAATAGAAGTTCGAGAACGAAGATGGCTTTTCTGATACGGCATTTTCAAGATGAGATCACCACTGACGTGGAAATAGAGATGGATAGTAATGATCCTGAAGATGGCTTGATATAAACGCGAATGTTCTCGAGAATGACAACGATACGATGCTCGGTAGTATCGGTAGTATGAAACACGCGTAGTGCAATCGAAGTGAAATAGACCGTAATAATAACCGATGATCTGCTCCATCGGACACTAGCTCGTACAGAAAAACCATAAACGCAAAAGAAAAGATAAGAGAATAACGCCGAAGAAAGAACAAAGTATAATTTGTTTGTTGATTAAAACACACACAACACCTGTGATTAATTACTAATACAATTTACAGCTTCTAACATGTTGTTTTTTCCTCTACATTTCTTCTATTATGGTAACTGCGTTGAAAATTTTATGAAGTTTTTTAAAAACACATTATAGTACTGTAGATATTTGTAATATTAATATCGCTAAATCGATTAAGTATATACTAAATTTATTAAGCTATATAATAAATTTCTCAATAAGTTAGTTCATAAACTTGATTTAGAATTAGCAAATTTAAAATTATAAAAAAGGAATCGCAATATCCTTCTGGAAATGGAAAATTACACATTCATTTATATAAGCATTTGCCTTTTTTATTATTTTTTAATAATACACATACGAGATGAGTAAAAGAAACTTTAGTTGTGCCATTATTAAATCAAATACCGTTTAGGAATTAGTCATTATTATCATATTTTAAATTCATTTAAAATTATGCTGAACTGCAGTGATCTCATATAATCGCATGTAAATGATGTCACGTGTAATCTCGTGTTATTTCCGACGCAGAGAGGAACATAATCACGTGAGAGTACTTCTTTATAATAAAGCGAATTGGATAAAGAGTTAGATTTATGAGTTGGAATTGCGTTACAAACACGGCTAGAAACACGATATATCGAGCAGCGCTCTTCATCGTGCCGATGTTATTGTATCGCAACAGAGACTGATATCGCGTGCTTACATCGAGCGAGAAACCTCGTTAAGAACATAAACGCATGAAAATAGAAAATTAATGTCATTAAACTGGACATTAAAGCTTTAACACAACGTTCTTATTGCTCGTACTTGAAAAAGGGAAGAGAAATAAAGGGTGGAAAGAAACTTTTTTCTCCTCGCAGTTTACAATTAATAAGACTATCACCTGCTTCAAAATAGTAAACAAAAACTTCACATGTGTGTAGCGGAAGCCTTAATGAAAGTTATCACTCTATTTTCATGCACTAGCTCTTCGTAAACTTCTTATTTTTGTATCGAAACACTTTAATACCGTTTGATTAGCATACTCGAAAACGGTACTCATTAACCACAAAACACAGGAAGGAATGCATTTAACATAATACTCATTTAACAGCATCGAGAGCGCTAATTTTATGGGGAAGTCGACGACTCATCGTCTGTTTCGACGATAACGTTTCGTATCGCGGACACTGAGCGTCGCGATCCAGATTGAACGTATAGGAAATTTCATTGAAAATCAGAGAGAACATGTGGATACTCCTCCGGATACCCGTGATATGTGAAAACTCCGCGCGATCCAATATACCGTTTCAAACACGAGGACAGTACAATTACTCTACTATAAAGCGAGCGGTGGAAACTCAAACTTCTCTTTTCTCGTCGTTGTCGAGCGAACGACGTATCTACCGTGGCAATTGCAATAGTTCTTCTATGAGTTTAACTTTGTTCATTTTGCATTTCAGTCAGCAAAAATCTACATCTAATACAGATAATGAGACAAAATGTTAAAATCTAAATTATTAATCGCCATTTATATGTAGAAGAATGTAGGAAAAAAGTTTCTTTGGAATTTTTTCTCTTCCTACATAAATAACAATTAGTGTATAATGGTGTTAAAGAAATCAATTTTAACGGTATTTGGTATAAATAAATAATAAATTTTGCTAAACTTATTATTATTGGAATTACGACCGTCTAGTATCGTATCAAAACAATATAGATTCTTTCGCATTTTCTTGATGCTGGAAATATTTTTACGCCTGTCAAATTAAAATTGCCTGTTTTAAGAAGAGAGTGGAGTTCGTAGCAAATGCGTTAGTGTCTTTCTCTTAGCCGTTAATGTGCAAAGTGAAGCTTGCACTTTAGGGATGGACATCGCGGCAACTTCCATCGTAAGCTCTTTGTACTTTCAAAAGTTCGAGCTCGGCCAGAGACGCCTGCAAATTAGATGTTATTAGGATTTACGCCGGAAAGTTATATCGGTCTCGAGCATCGTTGCCGGCGATGTCATTGTCGTGTACTCGTGCACCTACTAAATACGGAAAACATGAAAAGCTCATCCCACCATTACGGGAACGACTAATGGCTTCAAAGAAGAATTATCTTCTCGTAACAAGATTACACGAGTATAATTAACGTAAACGAATAAGTTTTTTTACAATGTTCTATATACTCATGTCAACATAAAAATATTTTTGCAAGGTATCGTACGTTAAAAAACTGCATTTTAAACTGTAATACTAAAATATAAAAACGATTCAATTAGGAATGGGGTGAAGAAAAGGAATCGAGAAAAACGCAAAACGGATGTCAAATGTTTCGTTTTCGAGCTCTCTTTTGGCGACGATCGTGTTATTTCTTTGCCGTTAGAAGAAGTAAAAGAAAAACCAGACGCGGTATCGATCGATAACGCTCCGCTTTTATCGGGGGCTGCTGAAGTTTTCGTTCGTGAGACTGAATACGGAATGACTCATCGCTTCGGTGCGGTTTTACATCCCGTCCTAATTCAGGCCACGTAAAGGAGAGCTTCGTTTTCACGTCACGATGCAGACTACGCTCCACTGCCGCACGTTCGTCACCGCTCCTCCATTACGCTTATCTCGCGAGTGCATTATGACGGAACCGATTGATGACGCCCGCGGAGTGCGTTGTCACATTTCTTGTCGTGCCGCGGAAAATATGGATGCTTTTAAGTGAACGTCGAGATATACGCGACGCCGAAAAACGACGCAATTTAAGAATTCGGATGATAGTTGCCGGAAAGTGCTTTTGATAGCCAAGCACAATCTTACAGTTCACGAAATCAAGTATTAACTACTCTAAAAATGTCTCGTGTGTATTTTTAAAACATTTATTTTAAATACATACATTTATTTTTATATTTAAAAATTCCAGAGATTAAATGGATTAAATTAAAAATAAATAATTATAAAATATTAATCAAATAATTAATTGAGATTCATTAATTAAAAGATTTTAATATCGTTCACAGATTTTTTACGTAAAACATTTCGAATATGCTTGCTACTGTATACAGAAACCTTATTCATGAAAAGTAAAATACAAATTGCACATTTCTTTACACGATCGAGTGCTAAAAGCGCATAATTTCAAATTATGTGACAATGGACAAGCAAATACCCATAGCACAAACATTGCAACATTGTCGCAATGTTACATTGTTACGACAATGCCGCAATATAACTGCAATGATCTGTGTGGGTAAGAATGACGATCGCGTATATCTAACAATAAGAGAGAGATCTTGTTGGAAAAACGAAACAACTTACACGTAAACCAGCATGGGATACTTGGTGGCACCGCTCAAGTCAGCACCGGGTGGTATCAGAAGTCTTACTTGGGCGTTAAAGCCACCAGGAACTGGAACTTTGTATCTATGGACGATCGGCTGCGATTTTTCCACTATTATGTCAATTACTGCATTGTTGTCCTCCCACACGGAGAGCAACGTGGTATTCTGAAAGTAGAAAAGCAAGAGGGGATAAATGAGGGAATAAATTCATATTATTTTAATATTATTACTTGACATTAAGACTTTGAGAAAAAGTGAAATTCCACAATGACAGTGAATTGAAAATTGTCAAGCTTAAATCTAAAGCTAAAAAAATATTAATCAGCACCGATTGAATACAAATACTTTAATACGTTAAACAAACTAAACGAATATTAAACATGTCAAACATCTCGCGTGTAGACGGATTAACTATTTGACCATTTATGATAGTCGTTTGGCATCGTGATAGCGACGCTATCTATTTTTTTAAAGCTCAATTTTTCTTCCATCTTTATCCACTTTAACCATCGGTCGCTGGTGGCTTCCTGATTCAGACATTGTTGTAATCGCGATAGGTTACACACCGAAGGCGATGAATAACATTGTCAACACACTCGGAGACACTTCCGCAAACTTGCGGGAAGTCGTAAGACCAGAAGAACGTTTAGCGGTTTGCCTTCCCTAAAGTACTTCGCAACTTCAATCGCACCCTCCGCGTGGTTTGCCGGTCGGAATCGATTCGGTTCAAAGGGTAGCCACTTTCGCGGGTAGTTGTCCGAAGTAGTTTTTTCTTCTCAGCGTGACGGAATGGAGAGAGGGTTTGAGGTATATCCCGCGATAAAAAATTACATTAGAAAAGTCGAGCGGAATCACAGAGGGCGCCACCGCGATTTGCCCGTCCAAGTTCCCAGTCTGCGCTTTTTGTGACTGAGTTTACCCACGAGTTCTGCACCCCCTTTTCCGCCAACCCCTTTTGGGAGTCGGGGCAAATGTAACACGCAATCTGCGCGCTTTTGTGCGTCGAGCACTCGGCGAGTTCGCCGTCGACCCGACGGCGAATCTCGATTTTGCATCGCCGCGAACTTTTTCTCAGGCACTCGGATCCGCGTTACCCAAGTTTCTTCGTCGGATGACAAGCGATCTGGTGAGGTTTCCGGCTTTTGTGGGGAACTCGTACCAATCGTGATATGACGTGGTGATATCGATTTTCAATCGCGGAAGGCGGATATATATATTTTTCCCTCTTTCTCGGTTCTCTTTACCAGATACAATATATAGGACGGTCGCAAGTTCGCGCCATTGCAAAAATGTTTCACGCATGATAAGTTGATCAAAATTTAAAGAAGCCAAATTATAAAGCACTTCTTACTTTACAGCGATAATTTTATAGAAATATATGTACTACAATGTACATTTTAATTCTTTGAAAAAGACAGAAAAATAGAGATTCCTTAAATGTATTATACTATGTATTTTTTAAACATTAAATATGTTATTTCCAGCATTTTAAAAATTGGTCTCAAATTATAAAATAAATTTATAAAATAACATTAATATATTTATATTTATAAATATAATATAATTTAAACTTTTATAATAAAATTTATAAATTTTTAATTAAATAAAATTTTATTTTAACTTTTAGCTACCATAAGTTTATATTACCTAATAAATACTACAAGTAATTTAATAAGAATTTATTTAATTTAGTAAAAAAGAATACAATTCGTCTCGCTTAATTTGTCGCGTATATTTTAAAGCGCTCAATATTTTTTTTCTTTCCGGTGCAGAGAGCAAGAGAAAAGTTCAAATAATGGTAACTCATTTGAACTTTATCGTGGAAATTTAGCCTCGAGTTAGTATCGTAGTAGAAATGGTTACAAGTTGGAGCCATTATTAATCGTTAATTCGCTATTGTTAATTCGCCATTATTAATTCGCAAAAAAAGAATCAACTAAATTAGTGAAAAAACTCGCTGCATAAATTATACTAATTTTCCCAACGATGGAAAGTTTTTTCGACGCAGCAGAGAGTAATAATAGCATATCGGAAAATCAAGCGATTAATTGATATTACTTTGAACCTTTCGTAAATTTCGATAATAGTCCGTATCATACTATCGATGTAATTGGATTGGCATGCAGGAGTGTCTCATAAATCGCATCAAAGTACAGTGAAGATCAACAAAGGGATTCCAGAGGGGATTTTGTACGTGCCTGTTTGGGATTTTGCTGATGCACGTGTAATATTCGCGTATAACAAATTGCTTTATTAATGAAAAGTTGATATTAAAAACATGCGGTGGTGTGTAAAACACTACAGTGTTCTTCTACGGAAAATTTTTAAGATATACAAATTAACAAGTGTTTAGGATCATTTTAATTTAAAAAGAAAATAAGTGTAGATAGTACAATTTACAATACAATATATCTAACAATTTTGCAATTTGTTCCGATGCTATAAAAAAACTATAAATATAAAATTTTTTATATATAGATTTTAGATATAGATATATATTTCATGTTTATAGATTGTATCTGTAATTATTTAACGTAGCTTATGAAGCAAAAGAGAAATATACGACCATTCGCGTTAATTAAACCGACCAAAGTCGATGGAAAGCAGATCGATCCGCACCGTCTGGAAACGCGAATTTCATCGACAAGATCGCTCTTTAACGTAATTGAATTAACGTTCATTGTCGATGGTTTCCTGAGCGAGAAGACCAATTATCAGCATTTGAGCAGACGTGCGAAAATAAGCGATAAATGCGCTGGATAGTCAGATTTTCGCTCCGCTGATCGCGATAAAGCACGTGGATTCGTTCACAACATTTTGCCTTAGACGTCCTCAAAGTTCGACGAGAATTTCACTTCTTCCTTTCTTCCTTGTCTGTGTGTCGCTGCGGTAATCAGATTATAAAAGAGACAGCTTGATCTAAATCGGTCGTATTTTGTACTTTACGCGGTGAACAGAGATATTTTTAAATCCCAAATGCAACATCTTATAATATATCCAGCTGCGTATAATTTATGTTTTATCATTATTATATATCTTGTTATATTGTTACATTATGGGGTGTATTTCATTTTATTATATTTTATTATATTATAATTTAAATTTACATCAACAAAAAAATACGTTAAATAAAAACTTAAATCATCTATTTAAATCTGCTCGAGAAAAAACGACGTATTTGTCTTTATTTTGGTGCTTGTTATTAATATTAATTTGTTGATTTGGCTCTCCCTAGTATGTGAATAATCTGCCATCGTTTTTACATTCCTCGATAATTTACGACGCCCTGACTCGTCTGTCATCATGGAAAGTCAACGGAGGAATTTGATTATCGAAAGTAATGAAACTTTCATTCGACCGCAAACTTTTTCTCCGAGAACGGCGGGTGTGCAGGCGGGTGCGCAGGTAGATTGGCGAATAAGCAAATGAACGGATAGATTATAGATAGAGACTGAAAAGAGGGAAGAGAAAAATCGGTTCAAGGAGAAGTTCCTTCTTGACTGGTATACTTGGGTAAACTCTTGTGCTAAGTCATTCCACATCGAAGTTTCACGAGGATAATATAAAAACAATAGACGCTTAATTGTTCATCCTCTCAAGTAGATAATGTGTATTTATAATACTTATTTTATAATTTTATTCTATTCAATCAATTTAAATTTTGCAATTTTTATTTATTACGTTTTTTCAAGTGAAGGTTTTTCGATAAAATTGTGCTTTCCATTCCCGTTTCTACAATTAATTGCAATTAATATCTATATGTTTAATAAACTCATATTATTATTAACCTAAAATAAATAATAAACTAAAAAATTTTTTTAAATTTTATTGAAAAGATACTTAAAAAGAATTTATGTTTAATAAGACTCTAATAGTTCAAAAAAGCAGTAACAATAGGTATCTCACGGAAAAGATTCATGAATGAGAACAAAATACATTTTATAAACTTATACAGAAAACACGCACGCTAACATGTGCTGCTACATAAATATGCTTTTATTAGAGTTTATATTTAAAAAAACGTAATAATTAAATTACAATGAACACGTGTTTGCGTTAATGTGAGTTAATCAAATTTTATTTATAACCATTTTTACTATTTCACCGATGTTGATTAATCGATGGGTAATGTTAATTAATGAATTAAACCTGCTAATAATTAATTAAACATACTTTATTTGTCGACAGTATGGCGAGTACCATAATTCGGAAAACAGACAATTCAAAATGAATATCTAGTGATTAAAATCACGTGCAATATAAAATTGTCGAAATTCGCGCAAAAAACTAGATTTCCAATTGAATTCCTTCAATATTAAAAAATATGTTTCGTTAATTATATAAATATAAATACATTTTATTTTATTTTTTAAATTTATTTTTTTTTTGTCGAGTTGCATTAATTTCTTTATTAATTTTCTTCTACTTTCTTCAAATTTCGATCTAGAATCGATCTAGAAATAACTCCGAATAGGCCTGAGTATGACAGTCAAGAAGAAATTTTTTCTCGGACCGATTTTTCTCTTTCCTCTTTCTATCTAACATCCCATAAAAATTGTATGAATATTTCGAAAAACCATCTCAATATTCACAAATTAGAACTTATTACAGGAATGAGAAAATCCCATTCTTGTTCTCGAATCAAACTAGAATCTCGAATTCAAACTTAGCATATTTTAGCTTCATTTTGGTACATTCACCTTTTGTCTTATTCAATGAACTTTAGACTGAAGATCTAGAAACAGAATTCTCTATCTAGAAGCAGAATCTTAACTTTGTTTGAAACATGATTAAACAGAAAACTATATCAAAACAGATACTGTTTCTAATTTAGTCTGCATAATTTCGGATGTCCTTCATCTAATTTATCTAAAATCAAGGACATCCGAAATTATACAAATTATAAGAGTTTTCGTACTGTATTCTTGATTCAGTTTATCTAAATTTTTATAATATTATAATATAAAATGAAAGAACATAAAAGGTCAGAGATAAAAGTAATATTAGTTAATCTATGTCTTGTTTATACAAATGAAATTTTATTAAAACTTAAACATTCTTATTACAATCATTTCACTCTTTTTTATTTAAAATCAACTTCAATCAAGTTTAGTTGAAGATAGTTTACTAAAATTCCGAACAGATATCGGCAAAAGCTTTGAATTAATTTAAGTATCTAAAGGTACAATTTTTCCTGCAATTCTTAAGTGCATTAGAAATCTTGTGATTTGAGTTCACGATAAATTAAACTTGCTTGAAAAAAGATCTTCAATTCTACTTTCACTTTCAGCACGTCGGTAATTCAACGTAATGCAAGATTCATAAGATATGGATTCCGTTTGATTTCATTATGATTAATCATAGTAATTGGCCACATTGCAAAGATGACGTTACAATTATTTAATCAAGAAAAGATTGTGATTAACCATAACATACTTAAATAAATGGAAGAAAGACAACAAGTTCGAATTAATTTACTTTAATAAGACTCGAACGATTTAAAAATTTGAACTTATTTATACAGTTCGGTTCGAGTTTGAGTTAAAGAGTCCGTATTTTGAATAGTTCGCCCATCTCTAAGTAACTGACATAAACATGTGTAATTATCGATTTTATTTTGCATAATTACCATCATGTTTTTAATGTGGACGATAATCGGAAAATATCGATAAAAGCATGATATCGCATATATGGATGCATTATATGACCATGTGCATTCTGATTGCATATTAAATTCACATAACAATACTTTATAAATAGAAGAGTTACGACTAAGGTACTCCTATATGTGCTTATTTATCAAAAAGAGTCCTATCGTAATATTCAACATTTTACAGAACCCGATAGAGTCTAATCTTCCTTAATATATCTTCCTAATCTTAATATATAATTGTAATGTAATAATAATTATAATTATAATGAATAATAATATATAATCTTCTCAATTATTAGAATGTATTAGGTTTAATAAAAATAATTTGTTAGAAATTGATGTAAACTTTTGTTACTCAATAAACTCAAAGTGACGCTGAATGCTTTTTTTACGCGTGTTTCACCAAAGACTATACACGATAAATTTTGTTTCATTTTACAACATTGTTCACTCTGTAAGTTATTAAATTTATACGCGACACTTCTGAATCGTCGATTCCAGCCAGCGGCCGTTGTTGATTGCGCCATTTCTCTCAACGTATTTTATTTACGTAGTGAAATTGGAAATTGATACAAAACGTGACCGGGTCGAAAATGGTTGCAGACATGCGGTCAAATAGCGACTGCCGATTCAAAATTTGAATAGTTTCGCAGCATTGCCACTTTAAAACACGATAGCAGCTTATTGTTCAATTTTCAGTCTTCGGCAATTTAATCGTAATAAAAGTCTACTTTTTCCCACATTTTTGCATTTAATTAATTACAGAATTTCTAATTACACCATCGAATGTGCATGACGCTATATATTACATTTGTGTTACATTTGCGCGTCGAAATAAATGACTTTTTTGGTTTACGCGCTCAATTATTCTCCTTCGAAAACAACACGGGAGTACATCGAAAGCACTCGCGGCATTGCCGGTGTTATCGCGTTGCCGTTCGTGTATTGTGCTTTTTACGAGGTCGCCAACAATGTCGTGATAATCTGTCTCGACGTGATTTCGATCTGATTAGGCCAAGCGAGCGAACGATATCGCGGGCGCAATGTGTTTTGCGCGCGGGATTTCGAGCGAGCTTTGTTTATACTGTTGCGATCGGAACCGAGAGCGCGAGCGGTGCAAGCCACCGCTCGTATATTACTCGCAGCGCAGCATGCTGCGAACTAAATCGGCACATAGTACCTACTACGTGTATTCTATTGCTGTAACAAAATTTATTCGATTCGCTTGTCTGATAGCGGCCCACCGCGAGTTCGTGTACCTCTCACTAGCAGAATTACCACCGCGGCCGTCATCCATACGTCTATATCGTATGCAAATGCGTGCGCGTGTATGATACGAAAGATCATTGTTCGCGCTCCGGATATAATATTGCGATTCGTAATGCAACATGCCGAGCAAAAGGAATTTCACAGGACATATGCATGAATTCTCTCGCTCCATTCGGAGGGGATCAAATTTGTAGAAATCGGGTTGCATATAACGTGATGATTGATGAAACCTATCAAACGCGCCGTGCAGCAATAACATTGCACTCAAAGCTAGTATGTATGAGAGAAGGTAGGAATATACGAGATACCTGTTACGTTCCCTTACCTAATGAAATTAGAGATCCAATCTGATAGATTACGCTCATTACTCTGAATTCCAGATATTAATTGCTTCGAAATCCAAATCTACGCGAATATTATATAATGCATAATTATACATTATAATTCTATGCCATTACACTCCAAATTTTTTTATATATCGTGTTTACATATTGTGTTTATTTTATGAAAGAATAACCGTACGCTGCTCTGCGTTTCGCATCGTTGTCTATTACTGCTAATGATTTCTAAAATATTTATATTTTTCTTATCAAAAAACGCATCATTTATTTTCACAATAATTTTATTAACGTACTGCCATTGATTAAGTGATTGATTATGTAAAATTTTATCTCTACGCTTTAACTAAAACCTTTCCCTATAACAAATTTCTTTTTTTAATTACAAAATTTAAGTATAAAGTTTCTTTTTTAGTTTTAAGACAGTTTACGGTGGAAACAGCTGCGAGAGAAATGTAATAGTGTGAGATAGATGCGTACCTTGTTGTAAATCGCGATATCGGGTACTCCAGGTCCGGCACAAGTGAGCACGTAATGCGAATTGTCAGTGGAGAATTTAGCGCTGTTGTACAAACAGCGGCTGCCGTCCCTCTCTCTGACAACGTTACAAGTCAAACATACCGACTTGTGCCGCGGATCCAATAGCGACGCTCTATATAAATGCTGAACCGCCGACTCGCGTTCCGAAGTTGCCAAGTAGTATCTGCAACAAAAATAAGTATTTTCCTCTGACAAATGTACTACGATCAATTGCCTCCGTAAATCTGGCGTCTTCGTGCAATATTGATCGATTCCTTCTACCAACTGAACGTAATATTTTTGAACCTTTTTCCTTTTTTCTGGATTGCATACATGATCAATCATGTAATTTTATATATAGATAATTATTATATAAATAAATAAATATATATATATATATATTATATATATATAAAATGCGCGCGCGCGCGCGCGCATATATATTAGGACTTAGGAGGTTCCTTAGGAGGCAGAAAAATTTTCGCTGCTCGCATGTAAATAACTCTAGCTGCACATTTAGAGAGCATGAACGGCTGTGACTTGAGTCACGTTGAAGGTCCAACATATTTCAACAAAATTCAGTAAACAGACGTCATTCTTTGTGTAATATTTACATAAATTTTTAATCGAAATAAAAATGGATCGCAACAAGTTATTCTTTCGATGTGTACTTCTTCATTATTTTGATTTACAAAAAAATGCAGCTGAAGCTCATCGATTGCTTGCGGAAACTTATGGTGACTCGACTCCATCAGAGAGAACGTGTAGACAGTGGTTTGAACGATTCAAAAATGGTGATTGTGACATCAATGACAAAGAAAAAAGGCCTCATGTTGCTTTGGCTGTGAAACAAAAGCTGTTGGAGCTCGAATGGGAGGTTCTCTCGCATTCAGCGTATTCACTTGGCTCCGTTGGATTATCACCTATTCCGCTTAATGCAACACTCTGGAGGATACACACTTCGCAAACTACGGAGAAGTCAAAAATGGGTTGCTGAATGGATCAACTCAAAAAACAAGCCGTTCTATCGAACGCGGAATCCAACTTCTGCCAGAAAGATGGGAAAAGATCATAACTTCCGAGGGTAAATACTTAGATGAACGAATTCATTCATTTTGTTATTGAAATAAATGCATATTTTTAACAAAACGGTGAAAATTTTCCGAATCTCCTAACATAATTTTAGGATCTTATTTTTGATCTTACTTTTGCGTGGTATAACAAGGCAAAAGACCATTGCATTGCAAGGCAATTATCTAGCGTTGGAATAACGTCGGTCACGTGTCGCGTATTACCACTAAGAAATTAATTTTTTGACATCTGCATTAATGGAACATAGAGAACACCTGTTGCGACACTAAGATACGCGATAAGAGACTGGCGAAGACAAATTGTTCACTAGTTCGATGCTATCTGCCAAGACGTGTCCCAGAAAGGTACCTCCAGCTGACTATTATCTCGTATCCTGCTAATTCCCCCATTCCCTCCATCAGATGTTCTCCAGACAACGGGGCGAATACGAGGGAGGCACGCTTGCTAAACAGAAGTGTGCAATTTCCATATGGACCGCGCTGTCACCGAGGAGATCCCCGGTGCCGATTTATTGAGAGTCGCTCCCATTCTGGGACCATCAAGCGGTTACGTCAGCAGAATGCTGACCCATTAGATACAATCAGAAAGCTGATGGTGTAAATTACGGCCATTGACTGTCCGCTGCTTGCTCGTACCTGTGTGCTGCTGATACAATCAAGCATTAATCAGGTCTATTGTTTTCCATCAGTTCCCGATGCTCTCAGAACACGAAAGATACTTTACGTAAAGTACCCATCTTTTTCTTTCAAAATTCATGTCCTTTCGCAAACCTTACGCAAAGCACAGAATTACTTCTAACCAGGATGAAAAAAGAAGGTTACACAAACAGATGTTTGAAAATTATTCTCATATAAGTTACTTCATAATTACAATTTTGATAGCAAGAGATTTATAATTTATTTATATTTAGCAAAATTGCTTAATGTTTTTCACACAAAAAATGAAAGAGTGATAAGTATTTTTAGATATTTCGTATCCTATCCAGTAAATCTTGTATGAAATATTTCAGATTATATTTCCTATTTATTTATTTTTAGTGAATAAATTATAATAAGTCATACGTAAAAACTGACTGTTTTTGGTATTTTTCATGGTCATTAATACCAACTCAATACAGGAGTGCTTTATTTGATTACATTTGAATATTAGCATAACATTGAATATTAGCATAAACTGATAGTTGGATGCAACGGAACTTATGCTGTTTATTTGAAGATTCCCTGCGTCTTATCTATACGTATGCAAATTGCAGCGCTCAGTGATGCAGTATTGCGAGTGGAATTGCCAGACGTGGTCTGAAAACTTATAGAATCAGTGGCGCTCATGCACTGTAGTTTCTAAATTTTTAAAATAACGAATCCTTGAGATAAATTTTACCAATGTTTTTTTAAAAATTTTACGGAACGCATGACACAATATTACATTTCAAATAGCTTTCAATTAGAAACAGCATCTTAAAAAGGACAACTTGAAAAAAGTCTTTTACATTATCTTCCAATGTTCCTCTTGTTTCGTAACGTGTGAAAACTTCTTGTACAGAGTGATCATTAAATATTTGACCAGATAAGGTCTTTGAAGATTCGAAGTTGGAGGACCAAAGGCGTGTTCGTGAATTCTCTATTGCTCATGTAAACCGAAGGGAATCTAGCGAATACAGTAAGTCGGCGGCAGTTTCGCCGGACTGGTAAGATAGATGACTCGGGGTTATTTAGAATGGATAATTCGAGCATCTTGTTAATTTGACCTATCGCATCAATCTTGAATGACCTCGGGGCCTCGCTACCGTCATTCTCTCGTATTCTCTGTATTCGAGAATTGCAACTCTTTGGTGGCTCACATCACGCGCCTTTCTTCGAAAATGAAGATCGATCGATTTCAAGCAAGTCGGTGGTTTCGAAGGGACCCGAGACCCTCGAGACTTTGCCTGACAGCTGATACCTCATTGTCATAATTGAGGATGATAGTGTGTTATGTCGAGGTTCTATACAGAGTGCGTCAGGTATTTGAGGACACTCACATATGTGCTTGGCAATTCATAGCAATTGATTTTTTTTTCTTTTTTCATCTCAAATTATAAATGGAGGACAATAAGCTAACTCAGGAAATGAAAAGACACGCTGTTATTGTCGCTATACACGCGAATCACAGCGATCTTGAAATCTCTCGATTTTCGAAAATCGCCCGATCCTTTGTTAACAAAGTTCGTCGAGAGTTAGAAATATCTGATGGCAATGTGGAAAGTGTTTGCCAAGCGCAAAAAAAATGAAACAGGACTCTGCTCCTTCACACAAAGCAATGAGAACGCAAGATTGGATGTCCGAGAATCTGCATGATCACATAACCCCAAACATGTGGCCCCCCAGCTCCCCGGATCTTAATCCTTTAGATTATTATGTATGGGGCGTTGTTGAACGGAAGACCAATAAACATCCCCATAACACTCTTGATTCCCTCAGAGCAGCTATTACCAGAGTAATGACTCATATGGACGAGGATCACTTGATTCGAGCATGCAAACGTTTTCGGCAGAGAATTGAAGCTGTTATTGCTACTGAAGAGGATTTTATCAAATAACTGTATAGCACAGAGGTCACTTACTTTGCTGTAAAAGTTCATTAAAATAAAACGAGTTTTCTAAAAAATATACAAATTTTAGTTTTTAAGTCAATATGTCCTCAAATACCTGACGCACCCTGTACAGATATGTTGCCTATTTATGGCGAATTAGAAATTATTTATAGTCGGAGGAATCCAGGAAACAATCGGAGGAAAGCGGAGACCATTGAATTTCTCATAAATTTTACATGTGAAAACAGAGCCCTCGAAACGATCGATATCTTCAATTTAGTACTTGCTACTCAACAAACTTATGATTTTGATATTTTTAGAGATTTGTCTCAGTATTATTTAGTTACATCGCAAGAGAGAGTTAAATCATGAAGCAACAATTTCTTATAATTAATACAATTGCTTATAATTAATCCGTATGATATATATCAGAAAACATTTTTTAAGAAGTATATGAAGCAAAAGAAAGAATTTTGATGATTTAATTGAACGAAATTGGCTCGTTCTGCCTGGTCGAGGCGGATAACCGATAGAGTAATTTTTCTTTTCTTCGTGGTTCAGCCCCCTTCATCCCTGGTGCATTACCAGAATTGATCCCCGTACATTAGTTATTGGGAGTAATATATATCTGCTGCTGCGCCATTTAATTACAGACTTGCAGCTCGGAGTGCCGGGGTAGCACTCGGCGCCTTTTGAGTGAGGTAAGTGTTCCGTAAGGAAATTAATTAGCAAATCCGTCGTGCCCGAAGGGACTGATAAATATAAACTGGAGTGCGTGCTAGTTTTGTTTTGCGACGCTCGCGGGGTATCAGCTCCTATTCGCGCGCGACTTTGCAGCTGCCGATTCGCCAAGTTCTGAAGTAGCGAAGTTACTTTGCAGTTGCTGCGATATTAAAAGCATGTATATGTATATAATACACATATACTCGAAAGCTTCAAGAGCTTCGAAAATCCGGTGCTAAATCAGAATTACGTTGCATACCTACCTTTCTGAGCGGTATCGCAATATCGGCAGATTAAATGTATTTGCTATATAACTTTTATGATATCTACGTAATGCATTCGCAATGACTTGCCGATAAGCTTCCTCGAGGAGCGAAATAATGCTAAAATGATTGGTGGTTATTCGCCTTTTCTGTTTCTCAAAGTTAAGAACACGAATAAATCTGCTTTTCTAAATCTCAACTAAATATATAAAATATTTTGTCTCATTAGTCGAAAAAAATTATGTCGTAATTATTGCAAGCGCACACATAATCGCGATTTTATTTTTCACAGTATTGTGGTAATTTTAATTCTCAGAAACATTACACTACTTTCTAAAAAACCTAATATTGAATACCTCTGTTTATTTTTTCCTTTATTTGCCGAATTTTATCTTATAGATACAATAATTTTGCGACTAAAACCGTTCATATATATCGGAGATGCAATAAACGTCCAACCTGCTTTATTGATAGTCGATTCATTGCTTTATCAGCGAGCGATTCTCCAAGCACAAGGTTATATGTTACAGCGATGCCTATGGCATGTAATATAGCAATTCAAGTGCAGCTTATAATTTCGCCGAAACTTCTTTGCATAAAGCGCGGGGAACACAGGGCGCCATTTTACATAGCAATTTGCGTACACGCGTGCACGAATTCTCTCACTGGTGGAGCATCGTTCTAAGTTATCTATCTTGCGAAACGCGTTGAAAGTTTCAACGGTGCAATTTAAAGTTGGCCTATCGCGACAAGCTGTGCCCTTCATCGCAAGGAACCCCTTATATCCCAGCAAACTCGAAGTATATCTATTTCAAACTGTTTACCCATTCAATGCTAACTTCTTCAGCACATTGTTACTGTTACACACGCATTAACATATTACTACATACAGCATTAATCGATCGCACACAGTGCAAGAAATTCACACATTTTTCATATAATATAATGAAAGAACAAGAGAATAATTGCGAATCCAATATCTTTTGCATCAAAATTTTTATATACGTGCACCTATATTTTAACATTTTAAAAAAGCATTTAAAATTACAGCCGGTCTTAATTTTGAGAGAAGACATAAATGTAGCATTAAGAATATAAATAATGCGGATGTGTAAAACCTGTTTGAAACGATGTAAAACGATGTGATAATACGCAGCTTTTTTTTATTATGTTTTGCAACGAGGGATCGTACAAAAAGCTTTAACTTTTCTCCGTCCTGCCAGCTGTCATTATAACGTTACAACCCCGCAATCGCGTCTTTAATGTCTCGATCTCGAGTTTCATTACACAGTTTAATTATGCACAAACGACACAGACTCGAGCGCCAATAAAAAGCGCCTAGCAAACGAGATGAGACCCTCAGAGAATGAGGACTATGAAAATTTAGCATAAGCACTCGCACGAGAGCAGTTTCACGTGCTCGGACAACTTAGAGCAACGAACGTTGCCGTTAGACCCGAATCAAAACCCGAATCAAAAGATTTACAAAAGATTAGATAGCGATTTTAATAATATAATTGATTGACTGTCTTCTAATTGACTACTATATTCAAAATGATTTAATTGCAAAACTCTTGCGGTACGAAAATATCAAAGTAATCTCTTATTCTCCCATAAACATGTAAAAATTGATATAAAAATAAAAATTCCAAAAAGAAGGGTAATATTTGACAGCAAACTGGCTATATAATGTCTTTATTTAGACCCACAACGTTTCGACCATTGGTTCTGGGCCTTTTCAAGTGTAACAATATATTTTTAAACAGCGTTTACATAAAAAGCTGTGTGTCGAGTAGAGTCCTTATATAAAATAAATTAAATCTGTGCAAGCAGAGGAAGCAGGTCAAATGTTTGTGACAGCAAAAACTGGGACTTATGGATCTAAATAAAGACATTATATAGCCAATTTGCTATCAAATATTATCCTTCTTTTTGGATCGTTATTCACTGGCAAAGAGAAGATTTATTCATAAAAATAAAAGAACAAACATACATATATAAAGTTATATCTATATTTTAACAATAGAATAAAAAATTTAACATAGAATAAAAAATTAAATTAAATCTTTTATTATAAAACAAAAGTTATCTGATGTCATAAATTTTATAAATTTATTATTAAATTTAACACAAAATTCTTAATAAAGGATTTCAAAAGACCTAATTTTGTGTGCACATTGGGCCAAGTTAAAATGTCTTGCAACGTATGCACACTAGTAAGGAAACTCTACTGAAGTCCTTGGGGGTCACTTTTCCAGTTCCATTACTAATTTAAAGGGCAGGAACTTTAACATTGAATATTTCAAGATCACTGCTTTCGAAGGAAAGCACTTCATGAGCCAGAGGCCTAAAATAATTATCATACCACGAGCGATGATCGATGGGCTCCATTTCCTCGCACTTTTTACACACCACGAGTTTACTTTAAATTATCCTCCCCATTAATTTCTAAAATTGAACCTCAGTGGCCGTCTGTTCCCAGGACTTCGACGAAAGCATTGCGGCGGCGGCCAATGTTACCGCGGTATTGCCAGAACAATCTACGTTATAGATGGATATCAGAAATTCTTTCGATGAAGTACCGAGTATTGCTCCGGGTGGTATTGAAGAGAGAAAGAGAAGGAAGAGAAAGAGAGGGGGGGGAAGAGAGAGAGAGAGAGATCACGGGGGGAAACTCCCCGTTATTCTCTTTTTCTTTCGTACTTGTTTCCACCGTGTTCCCGCAAACTCTGATGGACGTTTCGCGGATTCTTTCCGTGAAACCATTATCCGTCGGGGTGGCCCCACGTGTATCCATCCACGTGTACACGTAACGATCGCTCGTTCACGTTATATATAGCCGCAATTGCACCTAGCGCGCCTCGGAAACGTCCGTTGCGAAATAATCGGAGGAGGGGTAGTTTTCCTGGAGAGTCCCGATAATATTTGTTGGTCCGTTCGACAGCCTCGTCGGCGAGATACGAGGATTCCGCATCGCCTTTTGTGCTCTATCGCGTTTGCGCGATTTGTTACCGCCCGTTCAATAAAGTTTAAATTGGTTGAAAAACGTTTTGATCGAATATTGCGTTGCGTGTATAAACGCTAAACGACGATCACGTTCTATCGCGAGATCAAACGGAAACGCATATATAATATTATAATATTTTGACCCATTATCCGATTTATTATCGTTCATATTCAGTGCAAACAAATGCGTGACATGTCGTTTAAACACATTTTTTTTCAAATACAATGTTGATAAATGTCTTATCAAGCCTACATTTCGGTAAAATAAAATTCCCTTGAAATTAAGAAGAATAAAGTTTTATTATCTTTTTATTCCCAAGAGATAAATAAAGTAAGGAGACAAAAACTTTTGGCATTTTTTTTATCGAGAAAAAAATTCTTTCTCTAGTACTTAAAACATGTCCGAAATATTAGAGTAAGACTTTACTTTTTCTTCTGACAAAAAGAAATTAATCTACTTTAATTTAAAATTAAAATAGAACAATATGGTTAGTCATCCAGTTTAATCGATTTTGTCTTCGCTGCTCGAAAATTATTATTGGTTTTATTATTAGTCACGTACTCTTGGCGTAAGATAGATACTTTTCCAGTAATTAATTTACCTTCAATAAATTAAGAAGTTTACTGTATTATATCGATTTTCGTTGTACTTCGGGAGACGAATTAAAATGTGACATAATTCCTTTCGGACAATAACAAAAACTTTTACTAGAAGGGGAAAAGCTCAAAGCGGTGGTTTTAGCGTTTGGAGATTAAACCGGAATATCCTGCCGCACAGACAGAATCGTCAGGGTATCACGAGAAGGAGGATCCGTTTCGCCGAAAGAGGCAATCCCTCGAACTTTCAAGCGGTTTAGTCTAAATCTTAAATAGCACAAGCACCGGACGATGTACAGCCTGCAGTGCATATGTGTGCTAAGATCTTTATAAAGATCTTAAAAGTTGAAATTGAAACGGCGGGAGCTTCCCCGGTAACATGTCGGAACGTCGCATATGAGCTTCGCGTTGCGATTCGAGGAATAAATTGGATATACTGACGAATGCGACAGCACCGCAGCGCTTGTTTCTCCCCGGGCATGCTCTCGTCAATGTGAATAATTTGCGCGTTAAGCATCGCGCTTGCATTTCACGATGAAATTAAAGCGAAATGTGCATTCATCGATATACGATCGTCAAGAATTAAAAAAATTAAAAATAAAAATAAGCGCCAAAAGCTTAAAATGTAGGAAATTCTGCAAATTCAATATATCTCCAACATCGGAGATATTAAATTTAATATGCAAATGTCTAAAGAATTTATTATTAGTTTATTACTTTATATCATCATTCATCATTATTACTTATTATCATTATTACTTCATATTCATTATTTATTACTTTGATAACTACGAGTTATTATTCGAACTTTCTTGATGTTTAAACCTCGTAAAAGGATATGATCGAATATTACAAACGCGACAGGCGCTTCAAATCTTTCGTCTTTTCATAATTTTTTATTATACATGTTATACAGGGTGTCTCATTTTAAGTTACCACCCCCAATAACTTTTTCAATTTTGATTGTACAAGAAATGTTTCAAATAAAAGTTGTTTGATTTAAAGAGGGGCAGAAGATAATGGCAAAGATTTGGATAGTCATTTGAAGGTCACATGAAAGTCATCTTCAATTTTTTAAATTAAACCTACTATTTTTCATTGCATATTCTCGTAGCTTATCTCGAGAGCTTTCCAAAGCACTATAAGAAAGTATTTTTTCTTCGAGTTATGAGGCTTTAAAGATAAAATATTTTAACATAAAATACAAAATATCTCGAGAAACATTCAGTTTTCGGTAATCTTGATACTTTTTTTCACAGAATAATGAAAGCAATCAATTGGTGTAAAAAAAAAACACATGGTTGATTTGAAAATAAAAAATATTGCCAAACACCGAGTATTTAATTTGCAACATACAGGGTGTATCATTTAAGTTGACACAACAGAATTTCTTTGGAATCATGTGAGATATCGAAATCATGTTTCAACGAGGTTGTATAGTATCAAGGGGGACATATTTTGATAAAAGAATGTTAACCTTGGGTGGAGGGAAAAATATCGAATCAAGGTCAACTTTGTTTTTTTAAACAAAAACCTATATTTTTTATTATGGAATCTTATTCTACATGAAAAAAGAAACAACTTTTGTCCTAAACATTTTTTTATGTGACCTCTCTTTTTTAAGATATTTAGAGACATAACTAATTACAAAATTATTCAAAAATAACAACATTAGTTTCTTTTTAAAGAATGTTCATTACAATAATTTTAGCAACAGTGTAATATAATTTTTTATTACAAAAACGTCAGAATAAATGCTCAAAATGATGACCATTTCCAAACAGTCAAATGCCTAAATAATAAATATATAAATATATAAATAATAAAAATTATATATATATATATATATATAGAGAGAGAGAGAGAGAGAAAAAGAGAGAGACAGAGAGAGAGAGAGAGACAGAGAATAATGTATGCAAAGTTAAAAATTGAAGAAGGAAAACTCATAAGATCAGATAGCGAGAAACAGACAAATCCTGCGAGATACATCGCTAAGGTTCAGGGTTAACGAGTGTGAGACGCGACGACTAGAATAATAAGGGCGGTTAATAGAACGGACGTAACTGTCCCCAGTGTTTATCTCCGGGGTGCAGTGACGTTTCCATTTGGCTCCGCCGTCCGACTGGTGGAGTTTTCGGAGGCAGCTCACGAACGTTTCCCGGTCTTGCGGTTGCAGCCTGTCCACGCGAACTGTTCGCGTGGGGCGGTAGACTCGGCGAACTAATTCGGGTGCATCCCTCGTTTGGAGATGCAATGGTGATCCCGGGCGCGTTTAACGCGTTTAATATCCCACGATTTCAGCCTTGTCGGCGTCTCCGGCGATTAACACATGTCGCAACAATTACTTATCCGACGGTAACGAACCGCAAAGTTCTCTCGCACATTCCTGCCGGGAGCTGCAGACGCCGTTCGGTCGATCGAGCATAGTGATACAGAAACTAACTAACTGCGCCAACGAGGTTTTTGGCGGAAATCGAATTAACTTAGCAATTATAGTTTGCATCTAGTTAACAAAAATTTCTATTTAGTTAACGTTCAGGGTTCGCAGTCACGCAGACTATAGTCGCAATTTAGTCGGACTTTGAAATTTTGCCTCCTTCGAATTCGCGGTGCTTTTCAGTTGATTCGAACGTCTGCGGGACATGGCATCAATCTCGCCCGCGTCTCGAGATACTAATCCGATGATACATTACGTACTATACCGATACATTCCAGCGCATGTGAGAGTGCAATCGTATTGCGGATTCCGCGCATTGATTTACACCGTTATGTCGTCCGCAGGCCGCAAACGCCACGCCACTGAATAACTCCTGAACGCCGTTCTCTGTTTACACCGTCCTAATGATTAATTCATGCGCGTTACCCCGGATGCAATCTGCGTTCGTCGAGGCCCGACTTCTTGCATGTGCAAGTACGAACGACGTGCAACGGAATGACTTGGCTAAATTCATTGAGCGTGTGGACGCTTAATGGCAGAAACTGGAAGCGAGCGGCTCTTATCATTTAATCAAGGCCATTTTGCGTTGGATATTTCGTTTCAATAAAATTTTAGGATAAAATTTCTGAGACACTATTGAGAGATTTAAATTTCGGTTAACCGTAATCTCTGGTTAACTTATCGCGATTCTTTATACAAATAATTAATTTTATTTATTCTAAATTTTATAAATATAATTATTTAGTATAATATTGATACTATTACTAGCTTAAACTATTCGACGTTGTCCGTTTATTATAGCATAAAGTGTTAAGGGGATGAAATCAGGGGTGTAGTGTTCAGGTTTCATGGTAGCCTAAATTTACCGCAGGTCTAGAAAGAAAGTAACTATGCAAAATTTATGGTCCTAATCGGTCAAAGGGTGTACCAGTTAACAGGGAATATACAGACACACAGATATTCTATTTTATATAGGGTGTCACCTAATTCGCGCCCACCATTTACACAGTTTCCTCATGAAAAACTGAGTCGAAAAGTCTCAAGCCATCTTTTTAAATAATGCTTCATAAAGTAGTCATTATTAATTAAAGATTAGCCAATCAGCATCGCTTTTTAAACTAACGGACACACGTTCATGAACCGCACATCTACTAGTGTGTGTGAGTGATCCACCGTACGTAGCCTCGCGCACACTAGTGCGGCTCACGAACATGTGTCCGTTTAAAAAATGATGCTGATTGGCTAATCTTTAATTAATAATGACTACTTTATGAAACATTATTCAAAAAAATGGTTCGGGACTTTTCGACTCAATTTTTCAAGAGGAATATCATTGTGTAACTGGTGGATGCAATTTAGGTGACACCTTGTATACATGAAGAGAGAGAAAGAGAAAAAAAGTTTTATATTTACACTATATAAATATTATATCAAATAATTGTATATTTTAAAAAAATTATGAATGAAACTGTATTAATCAAGGATTATTTAAATTATAATTATATTTATATATACATATATACATACATATATCATAATTTAAATAACTTTTAGTTTACATAAAACAACTATAGAGAGTAGAAAAGAGAGCTTAAACTGCTAAACTTAAAAGTATTATCGGATTGAAGATTTTTACATTATTTATAACAAATAGAATTCCTATTCCCTTCAATTGCAAATTATTACGAATTTCAGTCATTCCTTGACGCAACAAGACGCAGCGAAACTCTAGACGACGTCGTTAACGCCTGATCGGAACAATTTTTCCACGAGATGAAAAGTGGATCGTCTTCCGATGGTCTTTCCGGGGAAGCACTCTAAGGAAACGCGCGGCGGGAAGTCGTCGTTCAACGCAATAATCACGTCCCCGAACTTCTGATCGCGAGATCCAAACGGTAATTCGATTCCCGTCAGCCACTTCCATCGAGCGTTAATCGACCGGCGCGGATTTCGAGACGCAGAAAAAGCGAATTCGCGCGACGACAACGCGGATCGCTCGCTCTGTTCTCTCGACGGAGATCTCGTTTAATTTATGAACGCGCAATTAAGTCAGCTTCTTGTGATGCGAGGTCATCGAGAGAGTTCGCCCTCTCACTCTCTATCCCTCTACCTCTCTTGTTCTAAAACCCCGACGACATCACGCAACTTTGTAGCTCCAGTACCGCCATTGCGGAAGGGAGGAAGGGAAGGAGAAAGAAAGAGAGAGAGAGAGAATTTTGCTTTCACTTCGTAAATTACTTCCGAGCCATTTCGCACGCTCGCTATCTTTCCGAACGTCGTCGGCTGAGATGAGCGGCTGGGAGGAGAACGAATATCTTGTATTCGAGACTTTGTACCACGAATAGAGTGCATATGTGCAACGATAGTACTCTCGTTTGAGAAGTGAAGGAAATATAAAATCAAAAACTCACCTCTTTTCAGAGAAACTGGCAAAAATTTGGAATTAAATATGAATGCGCACATTTTTAAGATTAACTAAATATATAAATAAATACTTAGATTTGTGTTTTACAGAGATTTGCATAAAGAATAATGAAGGTCGAAATAAATAACGTAGGTAATGTGTAGGAATAAAATTTGTTATCCTTCAAAGAAAATTCTTGAATTTATCCAATAAGTAATACAAATATCGTTATATATCTATTTTAAATATAAATGTAAATTTTTTTGTTTATATAATTCAATTAATTTTTGATTCGCGCCAAATTCTTTTATTGAAATTAGATAATTATTAGAGTTCTAACAGTTTACTTAAAAATTTTAAAGATTAAAGATTTTAAAATATTAAAGAAGCGCTGTATCTTTAATAAATTAATAAATTTTCAACAAGTTTATATTTTATATTTTATATTTTATATTTTAATATAAATACATATAATATTGTTCTATAATTAAAAATTTTGGGTAAAATATATAATATATATATATATATATATAGATATATAATATATAATATATATTATATATAATATACAATATATATAATATATATATAATATATTTAATTATATGTCAATACTATTGAGTGATTCAATTATTTTCGTTCCATTAAATTATGCGTCGGCAGCAAATCGATCGAACTTCCACTGTTCTAATTTACAGTAAAAGGAAGCTGGAATCGCCGGAAAGTTTTCGAGGAAGTGAAAACGTAATCTATTTGGTTCAATTGCTAATGGTAGATTATCGACATAGAAGTTTTAAGTAATTGAGCTGATCTGGCTTCTTGAAAGAACTTTCCTGTCAAAGTCGCGTATAATTATGTCGCTTATCCAGATATCCATTTTATTAATCGATCTATGCTAACTCATCTTTATCCAATCCAAGATTTTTATTTTCTGCATAATTTCCTCGCACCTATATAATAACACGTTTTATTTTTAATTTTAAATTACAACTTTACATTCTAATTAAAATAAACTATCAAGAGGCTCACAAAAATCAAACTTAAAAAATAAACACAAATAATGAGTCATAAAGCTTAATAAGTTGAAAACACATATACAATAAATTCATACCCTTATAATTAAACATTACGATTTTATTGTATATTAAGTTCTATGGCCTCTTATTTACGTTTACGTTTCTCAAGTTAAATTCATATTCGCCAACGTCGCTAAATAGATATTCAGCAAAACTAAAATCGATATAAACTTGTCAAAGTTTATATGTGACGAAGTACCCGAAATAGTTACATTTGTTGTAAAATGTTCCATTTGTTGTAAAAAAAAATCAAACTTCAAAAATAAAGACTTATCGATATAGATATAAGTCAAAAGATAAAAAATGTTAAATAATAGTTCAACTGTTGCGAAAATCAAATTCTTCAAAATGTGGAAAATAAAAGTTACTTAATTAGCGGCGCATGGTTTGTGGAATGAATTACGTTCGTACTCACAGATACGAGTTCTTTCGATCCCAGGATACTATCTCCGTCACGACGAAATAACCTGAGGTGAGGGCGGTGATAGTCGGTCTGGCGCTAGTTGCATTTGTAACCAGCACAACGTGTCGCCAATTGCTGCCGTTCTTTTGTTTCTGTGGTAATATCAGAAGAAACGACATACCGTCCTCGCTGAATATAGGTGCTTCGAATTGTTCTACCCAACCATTCTTCTCTCCATATGAAAGCGCCTAAGAGCAATCAAACATTTCTCGGTCAGCAAATTGTATTCAATTTAATCAAGTCGTATTGTTGTTCATAAAAAAAGGTCACTATTAAGATTTCCTTGCTGTCGCGTCCATGTAGTAGACTTAAAGTCTGTATTGATGTATATTCTTTGAAAAACTAAAACGATGCTGTACTTCTCACGAAAATCTATGAGCTAAAGTTTGTACGAGCCAAACAAGAGAGCGTATTAATAAAGTCCAGTAGATAGAAGCTCGTTTGCTTTTTCTCTTTTACAATATAAAAAATGCACGAGTAGTTGTAATTACAGCTTCTTAGAGTCGTTTTTTCTCTCTTTGTAGACATTTTAACGCGGCAGCTAATTTATCCAACGTAAAAAAAGAGTGTTTTACAGGAGAATTATTTCTCGTAATACAAAGTTAATTTCACGCTTCTAACGCAAGATTAAATTTATCGTAGAATTTTGTAAGGTGAAATCTTTACCGATACTTGGAATTTGTAACGCCGAAGTTCTTTGGGAAACAGCCGCGAAAGATTCGCACGAAACTGCGAATTAGCCGAGCCGCGGGCGAGCGCGCACTAATTAAAATACTATTGCCCAACTAAAGGGAGAACACTTGCCTAAATTAAGATCCACGAAAGCTCGGAGAAAGAGAACGGAGCATACGGAGAAAGAGGAAGCAAAGTCTCCATAAAGAGTACTATTAAACGAGCCTCGGATTCCGTGTCATATCTGGAACTGGAAAATTGCCTCTCGCGCGCGAAAATGAAGAAATACCTACTGTCGTGCAATTTGGTAGCAGACTGTCGACGTCGCAGAGCTGGAAATACGCCCTATTCTGCACCCGGTTCATCCAAGTCGCGTACACGAGATTGTCCGTAGGGAAGTCCACCGCCGACAGAATCCTTTCAGAAGTAGACAGCTCCGGCGGATGTTCGATCTCCACCAAAGTCACGTTACTCCGCACCACCATGTCGAGATCGACGCAAAATAGTTTGACTGTTGGATTCGTCGTGCCACTCTGAAACGGGAAGATGGATTTCTCGTGAAGATAGATCGACATCGAATAACGATGGCAAAATAGCAAGGGCGAGAAAAGTACACGTGTATCGATAAAAGGAAGTATACGGTCCAATCGATCTGTTAAGTGGAACAGATTCACCGCGCAAAAATATTATTTATATATTATATAAAACACGTTTCTTTTTCTATTCAGTACAGAGGATAGGATTTTAGATCAATTCAGAAAGTTAAGATTTTTTTCTTTTTTAGTTGTAAGAGCAGCTTCAATTTTGGACATAAAGGATTGCAGAGCTGTAGTTTCGCAGGAAACGTAAAGATAATCAGGTGTATATTTACAAGAAACGCAATTTCCTTGCAAAATGCGTGAAGTCGTTCGCAAGGTTGTTTGCTCGAAAGTGTTTTAATGAAATTGAAAACATAAATCTTCGATTCCTTACCGGCCATGGCTGTTCTGATTACTTTAAGTGCATCTGAAAATCCTGTCGTCTTAATACCGAAAGTTTTAATGACAATCTTATTTAATCCCGAGATGCGAAACGTCGTAATTGCTCTTCGCAGTGTTTATTCGTTTGTTCGACTTCGTGATATTCTACTAATATTAATTTACTGACGTACATAGAGTGGCTCTCTTGTTTCATCAAAAAGTAACGCGGTGCCACTCGAGCCAGCTGTTTGTGCAGTTTAAGAATGACTCTTGATTACGTTTTAGTAAAATTCTAGAAATTTCTCGTTTCGCGAAATCCTAACTTTCTGCGAGACAGTACTAAGTGACATTAATGACATTAATGAAAGATGTGAAAATTTCATTATTTGATAAGCGTTCTTTAGTAACGAAGTGAACGTAATATAGTTAAACTCTTAAATTAAAGTATTATAAAAATTCTAATTCTTATACGTTACGAAAATTCTATTGTACAAGTTGTATTCATATTCTGTTTTACGTATGTAATTTTCATTGAATAATTTTGTTAGTTACACGCGAAATATCTGTTCCATCGTTTAATATCAGTTCACTTTTGTGTTCACTATATACATGACCCTATACTAAGCAAATTTACAATTTTATTGTCTATTATGTACCAATTATAAGGAAATTCACAACGTCATTTCGATAAAACGGAGGATTTAAAAAATCAACGTAAATTTCTCATATTCCTCGCATTTAATGTTTTTGTCGATAATAATGGCACTTTCCAAATGGCAAATTTATGTCGCGAGTTATTTCGATTTAACGTAATAACCTATTTTTGAATCATAAAATAAAATTATTCAAATCGCTGATATTTGCATTTTATTATAATTTCAGGGAAATTTGAAATTTGCACAAATGTAAATATTTATAGAACAAACCCGTCTTTTTCGCGATATATGTATTTTCTCTTTGGCTGAAATGAATATTAATGACAATTCCATTTACTGCGGCCATCGCGAATAAAGCAAAATCGACAGAACTTAGGTAAATAAAATTTACTGTATTTCTGTTAAAGCAGCACGAGCTTTGAAGCACAATACAGTCGTGAAAGAAATCCAGATAAATGTACTCGGAAAAGTGACAGAATGGCAGTTTGCATATCAAGCAAAATGAATCACTCGACTGACGAGACCGTGACTTTAATCCAGGGCTGGAAGTTTATGTACTTGTAGAATCGCATCTTTTTAAAGGTGGCAGCGCCACTCGAAGTAAAACTGCACGTCAAACTTTAAATTCAATCTTCTCCGAGAGAGAAATCGATTAGCCGTGAACTTTACTCGAGTATACGCGAAACAGAGCAAATACCGGGGGCGCATTTGTCATGGAAACCGTAAGGTTTCCATTTCGACTCCATTCAATCCATTGTGCAATGTATCAGAAAAATAATACACACGATTATCGTTACAATCTCCTTTCAAAAATAAGTCTAAGATTCTTGTTATTTCTCGTTGTTGTGAAATCGTTATGAAGGCATCGTAAAAGTTTCTATCAATTTTTCAATCTTAAAAATTTTTTAAATAATTGAAATACAGTTAATAAATTTATTGTTATTTCTATAGCATATTAATAAATAGTATATTCTTTTATGTCAATAATTTCTGGTGTTTGGCAAAAAAATATTAAATGTAAAAAAAGAACATAACTTTGTTAATAAATAACGAAAATATAGTTAAATATACAAATGAAATGAAAATCTTGATGTTAAAATCCTAAGACTTATCTGTCTCTCTACTCTTTTCTTTCCTATTCTATCCAAGTAATCTTCCATCTTACAAATTGTCGTATGAAGATAAAGACATCATTTAAAGGTTGACCCAACGTCGAGTATTTTACGTCATGTCATGACTTTTTGTCGGTGTAAATTGCGAGTCATAAAAAGATATTGAAAAATGTAAAGATGCCACGCTTGCACTCCTCTCACCCTTTTAAAACGTAAACTTGAGTTAGATAGCTTTTCATATCCCGAATGGCACAGTGGCATGACACGAAGATTCGCAAGGAAGCAAAGTGAGAAAGACATTTCTGTAAGCCTCTAATGTCTAGAATCGCTGTCTTTTACAAAAATATTATGTTTATGAAAAATTTTATTTTTTCCGTATACGCAAATATCTTTTCATACAAAGAAACAAATCAATTAAAATAGCGTATATTAAAAATGCAAAATACAATATACCAGAAATGTATATATCGCACATAAAATTTCTACACGTAGAAAATAAGTTTTTATTATTTATTTACGCGCACAAAGAAACATCTAAATTTAAATTTTCGAATGTACTTGAAATCTAAATAAAATCCTCGAAATATTATCACTTTTAAATCACTTTAAAAAGAAATAATTTTTCTAAAAATGATAATGTTGGGACAAAGATAAATTAAAAGTTAATGAAAAATAAAGCAATACTAAAGAAAATATTTCTTTATCATATGTAATGAAACAATGTAACAGTGGAGTAAAGTTCATATGTACTTACTTTAGGATAGTGGATCGGTATCGCTGATGTGTATTGGAAAGTTAAGCTTCCAGGATATCCATAAAATGGTATGGTCATAATAGGAGTGCTCGAGTCATCGAAATAGCCGAAGACCAATTTAGTGCCACTCGGAGAAAACCAGAGCGCCTTGTTTGAACTGAACACTTCCTCTGTAACGCAAATGTGCAACAAATTAGTTAATATATTATATTAAATTCATATTTTCTTCTATTCTATTTTCACTGAGTCAAAAGTTATATCAAAAAGTTTTGATATAACTAAATATATTTAATACATTTATTTATTTTAATTTAATAAATATATTTAAGACAGTTTTTCTTTAGTTCAAATATATATATATCTTTAGTTCAAATATATATATATATATTTAATACATTTTTTAAAGTCAAATATACGTTTATCGAAACGTATATATTTTTTTAATTAAATATTTTTGTGAATTAAGAAATATTTGCTTGATAGTCCTTGACCGTTATATGTATGTATTTAAATCAGAAATTGCATTTTTTTCATTCAATACTTTTTTTTATTTGTGTGTGTGTGTGTGTGTGTGTGTGTGTGTGTGTGTGTACACTTTATATGTACGTATACATATATAAATGTGTGTGTGTGTGTGTGTGTTGTGTGTACACTTTATATGTACGTATACATATATAAATATACCATACATATCAGGAAGAAATACTTAGCGTAAGATATGTACCAGTCAATTTCACAATTAAAATAAATGATTAATGAACTAAAGACTCTCAATATTAAAATTAATGAGTAACAAAAAAGTGGCTTTAAAAGTCAAACATGGTTAGTTGTGCGTGTGAATAAATGTTATATAACATTTAATACAAATTGTAATACATTTCAATTGTATTTTAAGCCACCCTCAGTGATGTGATAATACATTTAAAAATCTCAAGTTCTCCAATAAACATAAATTGAATATTTAAATATATATAATATATAAAAATATATAAAAGAATATATTGTATAAAAATAGTGATCTTTTCAAAAGAAAATACCAGAAAAATTCTACTAATACTCTTATTGTTAGTCTGCAAATATGGACAAACTGAATAAAATAAAAATTGGGACTAACCAAAAGAGAAGTAAAATCCAAACCAAAAAGAAGTAAAATCCATTAACGAAATTCAAAGAACGTGAGATTGATAAGTTGAAGCCTTGGAAAAAATATTAGAAACTGATTTTTAATCGGCGATGTTATATAAAATATCAACGTTGTTGACGTAATCGAGACAATAATATAATTAAAAATGGATTCAGTTTAAAATAATAGCTGGTTCATCTGGTTGTCAACCGTTGATTGAGATTAAAACAAAACTTATTTTTATTACGCGTATAGAAAAAAAAACGTTGTAAAGAAGAGGTAAAGAGGAAGGAAAAGGAGAAATTAATTTAAATTTAAATTAATGAATAATAGAGAAACAGAAATTTTCCTCTCTCTTCACCTCTTTTACAACGCTTAATTAATACGTATAATAAGAGTAAGGTATGTTTTGCTTTTTGATCTCAAATAATGGACAAACCAGACTGTTATTTAAACGAACCGACTGTTGTTGAAAACCAGACCAGATTTTTTAATCATGTAATTGTTTCGTTTATATGTCAACAACGTCGATTAAAAATTATTCCGATGTCTTTCTCAAGCCTTCAGTTTATCAATTTCACGTTCTCTGCACTGAGAAAAAAAATTGATTCAACTAAATCGATTTGTCACGGGCTGTTAAATAAATTTTTAGTTGGGACAAACAAAAATTTCTTTATCTAAGGTTAAAAATGTCAGGCAGACTAAACAATTAGTTAAGATAACAAAAAATTTCGTTATTACTGCTTTAATTAAACGTTTTAGTTAAATCAACTACTTTTTTTCTCAGTGTGGATTTGGTTTCAGTAGATTTTCTCTTTTCGGGTTACTTAGTTCAAACTTTCATTTAAATTAGTCCGGATATTTTATAGATTATGAATATTAGCAGAATTTTTCTGATATTTTCTCTTGAAAATTACACTATCGCTATACGTTCAATTTTTTAATATTCACTTTCTATGCTCGTCAGAAAGCTTGAAATTATTTAATTTATCTATCATTATGTCAGGTGGTGACCGTGTTAGGTGATATGTCGTGGCTTAACGAGATATACTAATAAACCGAAGATCCACGTTCAAATCCGACCGAAAACTTGTCGGTTTTGAACCCGATTTTTATTTAGTTGCTTCCCTCTTGACCATCATCTCTCGGTGAAAAAAGCGCACCAAAAAAACCCACCAAAAATATCCTGTTTTGAACACCTTTCCAATTTCTCTTGGGAGTAAAGAGTAAGTAGTCCCCTCATCAACGGTGAGGCGGAAAAGAAACAAATACGTTTTAAGGTTAGAAAAATCTCCACTCTTGGGTTAGACCTATCCTGATACTACTACTACACCAAGAGAAAAAAATGGTTAGAATAACCATAATCTAACTATATTTTATAGTTAGTTTTGGCCTCAAACATATTTTTGTAGTTTCATTAAACGTGCAAACTATAGCAAAGTGAACAAATATTTATAGTTGTCATTGTTGTCATTATTTTTTTTGTTATTATTAACACATGTATAGTAAAGCGTGTTATCTAATATAGTTATCTGTACCAATATTTACCAAATATTACAATTGTATTAACTATATAAAATAGTTAATTTCTCTTACTGTTCCATATTTGTACTCTTACTATATTTTTATTAAAATAATTATATATTTTAGTAAAAAATTTACATGAGTTATACTATGTCCATATAATAATTATCACCAACATTATAGTAATATTTACTATAAAAAATGATATTCCTAATTATAATTATTATACTATGTCATTATAGTTCCAAATATCATACATTTTCCTCTCAGTGTACTACTACTACCACTATCACTACTACTACACTATCACATCACTGAGAATGACTCAAAGTAGAACCAAACGTATGATTTATAATTTGTATTAAATTATTAATTAAATGTTACATAACATTATCTCACGCAACTAATCGCGTTTGACTTTCAAAGCCCACATTTCCTTGTCACTCATTAATTCTACAATTCCTTTCATAAATTTGAAGCCGTTATGCAGCGAATGCTGCTGCAGATATGTGAACGTATGAATATATTACTGTGTAATAAGTTTAGATGGAATGTGAATTTACGAATGAAAACGCTTTTCATTTCATCGTAACCCGTATGTAGTGCAGTCATAAAGTGCTCGATTCACTAATATGCGCTAATAAAGTGTAGATAAGTAAAGTGCAGATATATCATAATAATTCTCCTTTTCATCTTTTGCGCAAGTGAAGTCGGCGATAAAAAGTTGACGAAGAAAATTGTTATGGATGTATCTTGTCAGTTTTACGGTATCGTCGGTCGTATTTTTCCGCAGTCCGTCGTCTTGGGCATCGTTGCGCTAACGACGAAGCGAGAAATTGCGACGATCATTTCGTCCGTAAAACTCACAAGCGAAGTTCATCGCGGAGCGTCCCACCCGGTATAATTATAAAGCACACCGAGTACATAGGTTGTCTCGACTCTTATTTTGCTAAATAAAGCATGAACGAGAAAGCAAGACTTCTTTCTAATATTGACATCGTGCCATTTTTCTGTATTGTCGCATAATAATCACCTCATCAGAAACTTGTGTATACGTTTTAAGACTGAATCACGCAGTCCATGAGTAAATTTCAATGCAAAATAAAATGACCAATAAAAACTAAGAGTAATAAAAACAAATTGAAAGCTTTATTTATCATTTTTACATATTATTTATACAATTATAAAATATTAAATTACGTGTAATCTTCTCTATACAATTCTATTTAATAGAGAATTTTCCCATTATTCTCATTATCTCGAAAGACGATCTAACAAATTATTATAATATAAGTCTTGTTATGTGTCTTTGTTTTGGTACAATGCCTCGAAGTACAAGCTTTCTTTTCTCGAGCCTTCTGCCAGGAAGTAGATTCCCAGAGCTACCGTTTCTCCAATATTAATTTTGTAATAAGCACTCGATTAAAGAGCTCGCAGCGCGTCAAAGTACAATTCCGCGCAATGAGGAAGCGAGAAGTAATCAAGATTCTCTCTGAGTAAACTTCACAAGGAAAGAAAGTTCAGCCTGATCTACCGCCGCATTGCGTAATTATGAAGCTCGACCAAGCAAGCAGATATACTTCCGTTCCCCCATTATTGCAAGATAAATAAAGTGTTACCCAAGCAGTAGACTCGATTAAATTTCAGTATTTCAATGCTTACCCGCTTACCACTCGCGAATTATACTCGTAAAATGAAAGGTGTTCTTGATATGTGAAAGTAGAGAGACTGTAAACCCATCTTTCAAAATTTTTGCCATTTTCATTACATTAACATCGACGGACCTACGTTACTTTTTCAATTCACGAGTTTGTTTTACCAATCTAACTTTTATCTCTTTTGTACACAAGCAAAAGTGGATCAGCTCGCACAATTCTATTCATACAAAAAACCCCGGGGAGTTTACTTAATCTAATCTTTGCATTAAATCCTATCGGCGCAATCCATTCTAAGGGATGGGAACGTTGCGAGAAATTGTCGAGATTTATTGCACACTTAAGCAAAAAAAAATTCGCAATTAAACTTTTATACAGTTTTATCTCGCGAAGACAGATAACAAAACGATTGACATCGATTCCGATTCAATGAACGTCGAAAGAAGCATCTATTGCGAATTTACTTTTGTCCGTCACCTTCCGTTTCGATAAACAAAGTGCACGGAAAGGATCTCCGTTAATGCCTTTTTTCCCGCACATTGCAAATAAGGATCCCCCTACAAAGGGAGACCGCGCCGTCGACGGTTTGAGAGAAAATCGCTGATGTAATAAGCGCCGAGTTCATAGAGCGTGCAGGAACGTCGGAAAGGAGCCGAACGAGCTGCGAAGGAACCGAGCGGAAACTATTTCGTTTCCTTTCGAAAGAGGGGTCGGCTCGCAGACGCAGTAGGACGCAAATATCCAGTTTTCAAGCTGCGATGATAGAATGTTATCGTGAGAGTAAAAAAAGAATGAACAAGCGAGAGGAAGAAGGTGGAATTAAACCCAAATTAACCCCACAACGCATGTCCTCGAAATGAAGGTTTATTAAGGTAAAAAGGTAAAAGAAATTATCGTGAGATATTTAATTCAGATAAATTGCGGAAAGTTCGAGGCAGATTGGAAGACAAAATTTCATTAAAAGCGCAGAGAGAATCGTGAAGAGAAGAATAATTATTAAAAACCCTCTCTGTCTTCTATTTCAAGATTAAAACTAATTTGTTGATAAATAATGAATAATGCAGATTAAAAAAAAATCATAAATATGAACAATAAAGTTATTTTTCGGGGAAACGATTGAATGGCTCGATACCTGAAACTCTTGATTTCGATTCTGCAGTCGACGCCTCACGTGTAAATCCACTTTGAAGAAATCGAGTTAGAAAAATGAGAGAAGATAGCATATTTTAAGAACGTCGAAGAGACCTTTGAAACACTCCTGCTGAATCCAGCTTACGAGACGGAAACGTGACATGAGAGAGGGGTAAAAAGCTCTGTCGCTGGCAAACTCGAAGAAGCAGAAGGTAACAAAGGGAAGAGCCGAGAAGAGAAGAGAATGGGAAAACAGATCGCGTGGGCGAGGCAGGGAAGAAGAAGAAGAAGAAACGCCGCGGCAAGGAAGGAAAACTGCACAAAGACGCGACGCAGTGTTGCGCAGCTCGCTGGACGTGACGAGGGAGAAAAATATCCCGAGGGTGAAATTCCGGATGGACGGGTGTGTGTGTACGAGTATGTGTGTGTGTATCGAGACTACGACGGGATAAAGAAGCCGCTGGATCTGAATGGCACGCGAGGAAAAACGGCGTTGCACACATCCGACGAGGAAGTTTTGTCGAGCGACCGATAGATCCGGTTTGGCCGGCCGGCCAATTACTTACGACCGACAGTGTCTATTCGGGAATAAACTTTTTACGGCTTTTCGCGCGATTTTATTGAGCCGCGTGACGTTGATGCGACGTACGATAAGCCCGAATAATTCTCTTGGTGGACGATTTTCACCATTTTATTTTATGAGGGTGAGATCGGAGGATAAGGTTGCGAGTGTGAGGCGAATTAAATGAGAATGCGTGCGATCACATTTAGATTCTTCAATATCTATCTGGTCGGCCTTCCAAAGTGATCATAAACACACATTTGCGCGAATGTGATCATGCCTCACAAATATTATATTTTGGAAAAAGAGAAAAAAGAACGAGATATTTTAATGAGATACTTTATCTCTCTCTCTCTCTCTTTAAATATTCGGAGATACCCTGTATGTATTATATACAGGGTGGATAAGAAATCCCACTGCGCTCATTTTAAAACTAATGCTTACTTTTTTTTATTTTACGCGTTTTATGAGGCAACTCTTTCTCTATCAAAATGTCTGAGAAAGATCACCGCGTTTAGCCACGGCAATTGTTATGATGGTTAATACGAGTTGTTATCGAACAATGTCTGGTTATTGCTATGTGGGTTTATGAGCGGTCGGATAACGGAATGATGAAACAGATAATAGAGAAGTTTGAAATACGATTTGGAATACCATCAAAGCGGAAACTGTTGCAATGGAGAAGCATGCATTTGAAACAGACCGTGTAAAAGATCGATCTTGAGGTGACTCCAAACAATGCATTGTGAGGTTTCGTTAAGGAAAACATGAACCGCCAACGATATCATATAGCAGAATGTTGCGATTATATTCTTTATGCAGTGGAATTTCGATCTGTTCGGATCGACTTCAATGAGACAACCTTCTTGATTGTGTATAATAAGTAAAACTTTATTCACACTAACTTGAGAATATTACAAGTAAGAAAGAAAAGTATAACGCTGCGTCGTGCACTAAAGAAAGCGAAAATGAAAAATCTGAACGATAATTCAAGCTTTTAAAGTACCTAAGAGTGGAGTTTTTAACCGACAGTTTACAATAGCGACACGACATAAATTTGCATAAACTAAAAGTAACTAACAATAAGTATAAAGACTGGAAATGATCGATATATAAAAACTGTTTTCGCAATACAGAAAAAATGTGGAAAGCAGTTTTCGCAGCTTTTCGCATGAACTACCTGAGTTTGTCATTCAGAAGAACTTGACGTTGTATCCAGTTGTACTGCGACAATGACGGGATTCCAGTGAATCTATAACTATACATGTTGGAAACTATACTGGAATAAAAGATCGATATTCATCCGTTCTTATCTCAAGACCATCTTAAATAATGTCTTAAGATGCTAATACGACTCTGTGGTTGGCTTACAATATCTTAAGACTCTATTGATGATCTTAATATAAGAATGGACTATGAATATCGGTCTAAGTATGATTGTTCGGCTGTTGTCAAGAAAGAGATGTTTTCGATGGAACTGTTCTCTCATTCTAATACTACCTGATTGGTCAATTGCATAAAAATGACATTCTTTTCAGTTTGGTAAAATTGAACTGAAATTGACCAATCCGTAGTGCTAGAATGAGAGAACTCTCGACGACAGAATAATAGGCACTCTTATTTTAGTATGCATAGTTCGTTGCGGGATTCACACTAATATATTGCTAAAAAAACCAAGATATTTGGTTTGTAAAACTTCTTGACAAATAGCTCACGTACGAGATAAAAGAGGAGTAATAGAACTTCTCGCCTCCACTCTGTACATAACAAAATAAATGTAAAAACTATAAATTTCAAAATTATTAAATGGGTAAGAACCAGCACAAAAGCTTCCAAATGTCCAACGTGAAATGCTTACAAAAAAATTTTGCAAACAAATATTATAAAACAAATTGTTTTTAATTGCTGCTTTATCATTAGAAAAATTTTTTATACATGTGACTCGGCATTCGATGCAGGTGCACGCGAGAATGATGTAGGTTAAACAAATTCTTTAAAAACAAGCAACACGAGTCCAAACCTTTCTCCGAGAGATATTCCCGTCGAGATTGTCAAACATGTTGCAGAGAAACGAGATAGCACGCCTCCGGAACCGGCGAAACGGAGGACGAACATAAAATCACTCCTTTGCACTACGCCATCGTGTTACGTTACGGTTTTGCAACAGTAACGTACATATTCCACGTGCATAGAATATAAATTCTACGAGCGGCGACATTTCCATCGAGGAACATCCACACGCGGCACCCGAGGGCGATGGCCGAGATAGACGGAATGGGAGGAGAAAACATTTCAGAATCCGATCAGAAATCGGAATCCCGTGAAGGGACGGTTGCCATTAGCCAGCTGGGATTTGGAGAAAAGGATTTTCTCTAAATCCCCGTCGCTCTATTAATGTCACATCTGCCATTGTTGAAAGAAGTAGAAAGCGCGGATTTCCATTTTACACAAGATGTATCAGCGTCAGGTTGATCGTCCGCCAGCGATCTCTCCCGACTAAGTGATGATTCTGCATCTCTACTGGATATTGCGTACTTCGTTTACTCGCTCACCTGTTCAATTGCAGATCATATCTACGCTAATCCGCCGAATAAACGCGAGAGAAACGAGAAAATTCCAGATACAGAATCATATTTTTGTTTGCTAAAATATTTGCACGTCATTTCTGTTTCTTAGTGGAAGGGAACGGGAGAGTAAGTCCGACAGAAGCGAGTGTGACACGAAATGAATACGAGGTATCTTGTACTAATAATATATCAGTTAGATTTCAATTTTCTTTGACCCGTCTGGCCAATTTTATTAATTAGCTCAACACGACGTTTCGACCTCTGATTTGAGTCCTTATCAAGTGTGTAAAGACTTACATGTCACTATGTAGGTGGAAAACATTAATATGTGTCTCGTTGACATTGCGCCCAAACTACATCTAGAATCTAGTTAAAATCGAGAAATATCAATAACGGATAGAAACGTGTACAATTAATTAAATTATAAAGAACCGATTCTTATCATATTATTAATCCAAGACTTCAGTAACCTCATGGTGTTAAATCCAGTGATGGTGGTTAAAAAACGTTCCGTTGCGTTGGTACACCATTATTTTGATCCAAGGTGAAAAATAGCTTCAAAACTTTTCTTCGCCAGTGAATAATAATAAACAGATTTCAATTTTCTTCGATCCGTCTAGGAGTGAATATATCAGTTATCCTTTTCAATATTAATCTCATTAATGAGATATTTTTTTAGGGAACGTCACAATAAAGTCACCAGAGAATTACATTAATTAATTGTATTTACAATGCAATTAGTCGACGAGCGTCGTAATTGATCGAGTAGCACGGTGAGGTAGACTGGATCGTTGCACCCCTAGCAAAACGCCTTTAATAATTAATCCGACGCGGAATGCACTTGACACATGGTCTACCTTCCACAAATTTCGGGTTTTACTTGTATAGTTCGGGTTTTACTCGTTTGCCGCGTAATTTACTGTGGTATCACCATAACCGTAAGATACGGCGTCTTCATCAGTATCTTCGCCGTGTAACATGAATAACTTGTTTCACGCGATATGTGTTACGTCAATATATACTTTATCACATTACGTTTGGGTACAAATTTCCAACGTGCAACGTGACATTACTAAATAACATTAATCTAATATTCATCTGTTTATTTTAAATTAGATTAATATTAACATACAACATTAATATTAACATATACAATATTAAAGTGTGATATATTAATATAGGTAATATTTCATTTAATCATTATATGCAGCAATTTCTTCTTTTGTAATAAATTTGAATTTTTAAATAAAAATGATGATAATTAATATAGAGAAAATTATTCTTCTGTACTTCTACTGTAATTAAAAATTTTTCATGATTTCATAAGTATTAATATTATCATTAAAAAATCATTGCTAATGGAATGGCTTCCATCATTCTTTTCGATTTTGCAGTATGTATTGGAAGACATTGTTTTCAAGGGAGAAACAATTTTGATTTCTCGATCTCAATTTGGTAAATTTTCTCTTCGTCCGAGTGAAAATCTTCAATGCGCGTAAGTCAGTCTACCGTAGTACTAGCTAAGAAACGCCCGAAGCCACGGCATAAGCTGGATATACGTATGTCATCAGCGAAACCCACAGCTGACGGGAACAAAATACAGGCTGTTGAGAAGTTCTTGGCTTCGAGCGACGGTTTGACACTTTATCGACGACTCTTTCGCGGCTATTCGACTGTGTAAAATCATGAACGGTGCGCACGCCATACACAAGATGAAACGATTTCCCATCGCCTGCGGTTATTACGATTCGATTTCTCGCAGTATAATAATCGCAAACTTTCTCGATGCGCGAATACATTTCTATTACCGATAAGACATTATTAAAAAATTCGTAACTCGTACAATAAATTTTTTAATTGAACCTATTGTACATATTCTTCAGCCTTCCCTACAAATCTCTCTGTGAATTCATTTGATTCATGTACAAAATAATTCAATCTATAGAAAATATTTTTCAGTTTTCTCCTTTTCTATAACGCGACCTTTAATACATGCCACATGTGGACGATTCACTAATTAATTGTCATTCTCGTATTAATTAATCATTGCCATGTAATGGATTTAGCACCCGATAACGTAGTCGGCAGTTTGTCACTAGCTCGCGCTACGAACACGTACGGTGCATTCAAACGCATTTCAAACATGGACGTCCGATAGCATTTCCAGGACATTACGACGTCCACAAATACTCGGAGATGTCGGTGAAATATTTAAACAGCAGCGTATATGTCAGTGACACCCGTGAATTAGAATTTATATTAAATACGATTATTATTACACACGCGTAAAAAATACCGCCGTTTTTTGTTACGGCAAGAAAGATTTATTTATTATTTATTATAAAATGTTTTTTTTTTCAAATGTACCTTTTTATCCCGTTCAGTAATAATATATATATATATAATTTAACGTGGATTGTGTGTAACCTAATTTAACATGTTGAAAAAAATTACATATCAAATTATATACAATATTTTATAGAAATATTAGTTTTATGTATTTATAATAATTATAACATTATCATATTTCAGGTGAGGGGATTTTTAAAACATCCATGTTGTAAAGAGTATTCTAATCGCAATAGAATACATATATAAGAAATATAAACTTATAATTATTCTGTAATCATATAAGAATGTTACAATAAGTAATGTAGGAGTGCTATATTCTTTTCCCTCCAGTCTCTGTTCTAGCATGTTCTCTCGGCATAGCAACGGTGATTGTGACTTCACCGTTGTTTCACGATCGTGACTGCCAAACGCGCATTTGTTTAAAAAAAATGAACGCTCTTAGCGCGAGATCTAGCGAGCGTTGGTCTGAGCGTGAAAAAGTCAGTCGAGCTCGAGCCTGCATCTATGTGAGATCGGATTCTAAATATACCTTTTTAATCATTATATCGCGTCTATTTTTCTTGTACGCCTGTATTTCCTACATATATATATAAAATATAGTATATTATACTACGCGCGTCATATAAATCCGAGTGTATTTGATAAAAAAAATACCCAGCGTCAATAAAAATAAAAATATCCATTCTCATATCACAAAATTTTAGAGAGATCTAAATATCAAAATTTAGAGAGATCTGAATATCAAAATTGAAAGCTACATTCTACGCTTTTTGTCTTGCTTTATAAAGTACAAAATATAAAAAAAAATTTGAACATCAGCCAACTATTCGTTGCGCTTTTTCATGGCGAGCTGCGCAATAAATAGTAAAATTTTCGATGGTTGAGGCTTTTGTCGGCGAAATTCGGATATTCCTTTGTGAATGTATGAAATATAAGTCTGATGCTGTTAGATTTAAGCTTACGTTATTGGAGAAAGGAAACGCTATGTGCGACAAATAAATTTCAAACCGTTCGCGTAAACTATAAGAGAGAGATTAAGCGGACTAACAACTCTAATTGAGTCTCAGGTTTTTCAACGATCATCTTTCCATTTGCTCTTTCTCTCTATTTTCGTTTCTTCCTCGTGAATGACAACTTTGAGGGCTATGTAAACCGGTTGAAAAGTGATGTATTTTAATCAGTAAATTTAATTTAATCAATATCCTTTTATTATCAGTTTAATCAACTGCTAAATATTTTTTTCGATAAAAACTCTAGAAAAAAGAATCCAACTCCAACTGATCTTAATCTTGATATATGTTATCGTAATTGAGTAACAATTAAAAGATTTTAAGCTGTTGATAAAGATTGAGTTCCTTTTTCTAGAGTTTTATTATTTAATTATTTATTTCTTATATGATTTATTCTTATCTATTATATATATGATTAAAAATAATTTGTAATTTTGCATATTCGATAAGTTATATTTTTTGTAAATCAAACAAAGAGAAATAAGAGAATTTATTAATCATGTGAGCCTTTGATATTTATTTGATACACGCGAGTGTCAATATGCAGTATTTTGATTTAGTCATTAATTGATGTTATTAAACATAATTATTATTAGGCTATATATCTGTTATTGCAACAAATATCACCTGCATTGGTCAAATTAGCTAAGACACCCGCTTCGGATAGTTCAGTTCAAATCCTGACTGAGATGATATTTTTTCGCAATAAAAAATTGTTTACAATGATTTAAGTAAAATGTTTAACATCAAATGTTAACTCGACTTAAGGGGTTAGACCACCTTGAAATTTTCAAACATTCAATTTTTTTTCCTTTGTTTTATAGCTTGAAGTTTTAGGAACGATTTAAGACTGAAGGTATTATTTAAAAATATCTATTTGCAATACGTTGAGATAATTGTTTTTTCTTTTGCGATTTTTTCGAAACGACTTCTTTCACACTCGTTCTTTCACAAATATCTCGAAAACTATTGAACCGATTTACTTCAAATTATAATCACGTCTTCTTAATAAGATTATCTACAATGTAGCATAAACTTTTTTCGATAAGATGTACTACTCATATTTTATAAATTTTCTAAGTTAAGATTTTTATACAAAAACCAATATTTTTTAAAATACTACTATCATTTGCGTTAAAAATTTTTCTAATTTTTTCGGCTATGCTACATGATAGATATTATATTACTTAATTAAAAAATCCTTAATTTCTTGACATCGAATGAACTCTGGCGAAACCATTGATTCCACCATTCTGAGCGCGTCACGGAAAAGAAGCTTTACAGGATAACATATAATCCCATCATTATTTAATATTTTTAAATAATTTTTATACTATTTATTTTATACTATTTAGTTAATGTATATTGTAATAGTATATATATTAATAGTGTATATTGTAATGTATATTGTATAGTTGTAATAACAAAAACTGTTTATGTGTAATAGTTGCGTCAAAAAAATTTTTCTGTCTTCCCAAGTGGTCTAACCGCTTAAATAATGTGGATTTCTATTTCGGTACTGTGTTTCAAAATTGATTAGTTTATTGATGTGTAGTTTATTGCTTGAAAGAAAGTACAAAAATTCACACAGAAATATATCGATACGAACACCTAATCATAGTTCTAAACTCTATTTTCTCTTCGTTTGATTTATTAATCATATAAGTCTTTGATATTTATTTCACCTTTTGTCTATAAGTTAAATCTTAATAAACTCTAAAAATTAACTACTATAATGCTTTTGTTCAATTTTTAGATAAAATTATTTCAGTATATTTAAATTGCAAATTAATGAACAAATTATTAATCAGCATGAAGATGCATATTATTGAGCAGATTTTCCCGAAAATAACGCTTTTGGTCTTGTTCATTAAAATTTATGCAATTCATTATATCTTGATTTAACGAATATGCTCATTTGTACCATTTAAAAATGTGTGTGGTTTAAAATGGACGCGCCACGCAGATCTCGTTGCGTTCTCATTATAACCGCGGTGCGTACGTGTACCGCGATCGCCAGGATTTCTGTATACTCTGAAAATGGACGACCGACCGGACTGACGTTGTTTCGTTCCCCTTGATATCGCATCTGCATGCAGATATATCACGAAGTTATCAGTTCCCTGTAGAATCCACCGCGATCTCGCACATTTGCGGCGCCACTTCCGGTAGGGAAAACAAAACGCGGACCGAGCGTCGTGTCGACCCGGCAAAACGACGCGATTCATCCGCAACTTTCGCAATAAATCAACAACAGAGATGCGTAAACAATTTCTATCATCTAACCCACTGGGACGTGCGGAGAGATCAATCATAGGACGCGCGATGGCGGCGCGATTTAATTATTCGGCCTAGTCGCCGATCGATTGTGCGAAAGATCGTAATAGTGAGGACTTTGAACGCGCAGCGATTCCATGAAATTGAATTTCGAGGATAATCCTCCGAATTTTTTCCCCACTTATTTAATCTATCAATAAATTTGAATAATCACTGCGTTATTCAAATACTCTTAGATATTTATAAATACGTCTCCGGGGATGTTTCATCACCCTAAAAACTCCTAAAACGAAAATGTAAAATAAAAGAGAGGAAGAGAGAAAAGTATTGTGAAAAAAAAACTTCGAAACGAGACTGCGTTGCCGTTGGACACGTTGAAAACCCAACGTCGTTAATTGAAAAATTCTCGACATTTCGATGAAATTGTAACACGAGAACGCGCGAATAAATATGGTTGACCTCTGCCGAGAGATACGGATCTCCCGCATCGGTCAACGTTCAAAACGACGAGAGAACGACACCGTTGGCCTTGCGTTCTAATCGGTCGAATATACATGTGAAAGCACGTCGTGCGATTCTGCATTTTAAATCATGTCCCGGCTTTTTCCGTCGCTTTTCAACGGCAGCAGCTGCCCGGCCCAGCTACCGATAGCACAGGGCGTATGAATCTGGTCAATTTGCTGAGTTTATCCCTTTAAATATGAGCGCGCGCCGTTGATCCACTCGTTATCCCCGATTTCGCGATACTAAGTGTGGTTTTTATAGCCGCGGGCGTTTTTATGCGGATCTGTATATCGGAAAAAGCAATAACAATCGCGAGCAATAATAACCGTCATCCCCGCTGATTATTGACATTCGACGACAAGGTCACCCGTTTATTAGAGGTGTAATATTCAGAATATTCGGCTATTTAATTAATAACATTTTTTAACGATATATCAATTATTTCAACGTCCTTGTTCAATGCCCAAGCATGAGTATGTTTTACGAATAATTGGCGTTAGAAATTTCGGTCGAATTAGCTACGGGTTCTTCAGACATTGAAACAAATGAGCTATTTCCATCTGTACTTTTCTCTCTCTTCCTCTTTTTCTCTCTCTCTCTCTCTCTCTCTTCCTTCCTTTTTCGTTCTTTCTTTTTGCATGTTCCCATGTGTGGAGTCGGTGCCGAATTTATTATCGCTACGATATACATATTCATCGCGAAGGGCGTCACTCAGAGGATATAGGAACTAAATCTACTGGAAGTGAGACTGTAGCCGTCAAATTCTCACGTTATTCACGAACTTACTCGATTGATGCTGATGAATTTTTACGCGCTTCATCCGTTGATTCATTGTTGTTGCCGCACGATAAAACAAAGTGCGACGTCTAAAGGGACAAGGCAAGGGTGAAAAAAAGCATGGTTGATGAAGGTTCAGCAAATGCATGCGCGCGCACGTGCAAGCTCCAGAAGCTACGCGAATTTGTAACGCTGAATATACGACGCCTCTTTCACGTCGTGCCATATTACTGTTTCGCACGAGATAAAGACTTGCAATTTCAATTAATAAACAATCTTTTAAGAATTCGCAATATTTGTAGGGACTCGACTTCACCTCCGGTTTTTAGTAAAACCGATTTCATTTTATAATCTTATGACACAACAGATAGTTAATCTCGTGTGTGATTCCGTAGAAAATTCTTTTGAATAATTAATTTTTAATGAATTAAATTTAACAGAAAGCAACAAAGGGAGACGGCACGTGCGTAAAATTCAACTACAAATATTTTCTTCCTCGGTAAAAGCCGTATCAATTTGCATTTTTAATTAGCCATTAGCATAAAGCTAGTTTCTTATTACTTAGCATGAGAAGAGCGGCATAAGCAGCAATAAAGCGTTCTCATCTAATCTCATATATTTCAGTTAAATGAAATTATACAGCGGACAATATCCATCGAATTATTTAACGCATTATACATGTACTGCTATGTTCTAGCGTTGGCTCGGTCAGCTCCGCTTTAAACGGATATTTTATAAAAAATAAATAAAATGTTTTTACAGTCGAACGAGGATTGTTATGCGTTTTGTAGAAACATATCCTTCAAAGGCATAAATGAAAAATATTGCGTGACTCGCTGAATTGTTGCTATACGTTGCGAACGCAAATGAATCAAAACACTCTTTTATCACCGTGGTTGGTCATAAAAACTAGATATAATATATCGGCTTTATGCGAGATTACGCGATTTGCACTTATTGTTAGATAGACTCGTATCCTTAACTCAATTTAATTCTTCTTGTCTCTTAAGAGAAAAAAAAGAGAAATATTTCAATGCGAAAAAAGCAGAGTATTTCAAAATACTATAATCATATTTTAAACAGCTTCATTTTCCATTTAGAAGGTTTGTCAAAAGAAACTTAGTGAGAAATAGTAATTGAAGAGATGTCAAATCGACGTAAAACACGATTTAATGTCGATCGACGTCCTTTCGACCAATCATTTCTCACTGAAAACTCTTGTTAAATAATTGATTAATCCTAATCCCTCAGGGTCGTTCATGTCCCCTCAATTCTAACAGTCGTTAGTTGTAATGTCTATTTTTCAACAATAATTGTTATTAAAAAATTGTTATTACAAAAATAATTGTTATAAAAAAATATTTAAACAAATAATTTCCAAATTTTCTTTACATTGATTTTTAGTCGAAGGTATAAAAAGATTATAAACATTTTTGTGAAATTTTTCGAAGCTATTAACATAGTGAAAAGCGCACTGGACATGAAAAAAAACCCTAGTTGGAGGGATTAAGTTGCGGAAAAACCGTTGGAGGGATTAGAGATTAATAATAAATATGAAACATATTTCTATTATAAACTACTTACCCTCATACACCCAATCAGGCACTCCATTGTAAATAGTTCCAAACACTCCCGTGCTGGTTATTTGATAGTCATTGGCCACTTCTGCTTCCGGTCTGTAGTATATATTATTCTGGTAAACGTAGATCAGGGCGTTGCCACGTGGTGCCCAAGTCGCGAGCTGCAGCGGCGTCGACTCGTTAGCCGCCAATATCGTTTCCGTTCTGCGGAAGAAAATTGTAATGAAAACGTAACAATAACATGTTTCGTAATACAGTGAAAACAACAACTTGTAGTTATTTCTCGCGTGTTAGTATTTTCCAAGACGAACTATTCACGGTTTTTACGTTTCGCGGAAAAGAAACTGACAAGCGAGCAACTTTCTCGCTTTTTCGTGCTTCCTATTTCACGTTTCCCGTTGTAAATAAAATGTTCATCAGTCTCTTTCTCTTTCTCTCTCGGGACGTTGTGTTTTCAAGGACGGATGGTTACAGTAAAAATGTTACGATTGCAAGAGTACTTTTTATTACTTTGGTAACAAAATTACGAAAGGAGAAAGCATAGTAGAAGCCAAGAAGATAAAACAAACACATACACATCGACAATACTGTCTTCAATTGAAGAATGAAAAATACCACGAAATAATGTTAAGCAGCACAGCAGGATAAACATCTCATATATTTTATATTTCGCTAATGTAATGTTTTCCGCCCATTCGGCAAAAAGTGCCACGACACTTTTCGCAGAAACTTTTCTCTCGAAATTATTCGCGAGATAAGAAAAAAACACGAAATACGAGGCGCAAAAACGTAAAGTAGTATCGCTATCTTTTCGATAATTACATTTCTTTGTCTCGTTCATTGATCTCATGTCGGTCGGATAAATTCACGGAGTCGATAAATTCGGATTTATGAAATTGAGACGGATAAAGGACGATGTAAGGCACCGCCGGATCTCACGTCTGCGTTGTTATTGCTTAGCGTTCGTGACCGATTGCTGCGACCAACAATGACGTCACTGTGTCCCGGTTGAACAATGCCGTAACTCTGTATGATTTTAGGCGGGGTTCTAGTTTGAAACTACCGGACAACCCAGAGACATAGTCGAGCATAACCACAACACCGTATTGTCACAGTGCTTTGGCCAGGGAAATATAATAACGGTCACAAATTCTTCGTCAAAGGTTCGAAAACAATAGCTGGGGATTATTACCGAGGGAATGATAAAATAAAACGGCGAATAAGTAATTACTCTGGTAATAATTACGATTGTGATTCAGAGATGCAATTAACATCAAAATGGGCGTGTATACTGGTACTCTATTGTTTCTGCTTACTGATAACACTACGTTTAGGAAAATCATATTATCGATGTTTTCAGCACGACAGAAATTATTATGGAGTTGTATGTTATTGCTAGCAATATTATCTCTTATGACGTTATCGTGTACATTAATCGACTTATTATTCGTGCGATATAAATAAAGTTACGTTTTACGATAATTAATTTTGTTGTAATAAAATTTTCAAATCCCTCCTTTGAACTATATAAATATAATACGTTTATTTTTGCATCTATAACTTTGCATTTATAATTTTTTAAATTGTGTAATCCATATTTAATTTAATTCAATTTTCATTTCTAATTCTCTTTAACCTTATGATTCTGTTTTGCGCTCTTTTGTACATTTAAGATTGTACATTTAGGACTTTCGTCTAATTACTTTGGTAAATTAGAAATAAGTTTAAATGTCTATAAAAAATAATGGAATAGATGTTTTTAATTTTTTCTCTAATGTTCGCATTTTACGATTTCCTCGTAAATTAAGTCTTGATCGAGTAATTTCTGCCAAGACTGAAGATCTCCGCGCTCGTTCACGATTAGGTAGACGCTGTTTACAAAAGGCTTGAGAAAAGCCGATTAAGGGAAGTTGATTTTTGCCCTCATGCGTCGTAAAAATATCATTGTAGATCCTACAATATAGACAATGTAAATCGACAAAAAACATTCCAACTGTTTGTTTATTTGAGTACCAAAGATTTTATGAATATATTATCGATATAATTTTGATCAATTTTAATACTCTTTTAATTACATATCTACAGAAATATAGTTTCTTTTATTAATCGCATTATTTCATACACCAAAAATTTCAACAATAAAGTTTGATATTTATTGTACTTTTAACGGATTAAGACGCACAGTTTTAAGCTGCGTCAATAATAAGATGTTTTGCAATGTGCAACAGGAATAAACGAGACGATGCGACGTAGTCTCTTGTTCGTCATTGTTATCTTTTTTCATTGTCATTTCGGATAGAAGTTTTATCCATTTCGGAAAATCGAGATCAGGCTCTGATATATGGCAGATTGCCAACTTTATAACGCCCGTTGCCGCATACGGAAAACTATCGGAATCCGTTCGTGTACGAACTATTGGCAAATACATTATCGAAAGGAATGAAGAAGGACTGAAGCGCTATCTCATAGCGCTGGTGGATCAATTAAATAATTGCACGGAAACAATCGTTTTGTAAAAACATCGAACTTATCCTCCCAGTAATATCATGCTCTCTTAATTCGTCGATTGCTTTTATTCTAAAATTCTAAAATTAAGATGTGTTAAAAAAAAAATTTATTTAATCGAGCAAACCTTATCCTTTTTATGAATCTTTGAAACTTTAAACTTGAACGACTATTATATTTGTAAACGATCTTTCTTGTTCTTCACTGCGCTCTGCCTCTTTTTTATGAAAACTTGTTTTCATGGAAATTCCAATCTATAAAAAACTTCGAATATATCGCGAAACATGCGAGAGAGTTTCGTCTTACGTCGCCACAATATAATACCACAAATGCATATGTTTTAAGATATGTTTTCCAGATGCATATACTTATGTACACATTTGAAAGAGAATAGGAAGAAAATGTTTAAGAGAGATGGGACGAGAGAAGAAACGAGACGAAGAAAGAGAACCTCTTCTCTGTAGACAGTAAAATCGGGAGCCGTTCGGACATAAACCAAAAGTATGCTGTGCATTCTGAAATTGATTTTGTGACGGTTTCTGGGATTACAGACGGAACAAACAAACACATTTACGATTATGTAACGTACATTTCCACATACATACGTGAGAAAAGGAAACATATGAAAATCGCTCGAGATCTACGAATACTCTACAAAATCGATGTTTCTATCGTTCACATTGAGAAAATGATATCGTATTGATAGCATTTTAATTGTAAGTGGAAATAATTTTGTTAATTCAATACGTTGTGCTCTTATTTTAATAAAACAAATGCTTTATTAATACCGTTATTGAATTAATATGATTATTTCCAATTAAATTAATTTATTATAATACTATTAATACATCTTTCATGTATTTATTTATACATAAATAATTTACAATTTTATATCTTATTATTCATATTATCGACATTAATATTTCTCATCGTTTCGCTCATTAATTATAATTACAGTAATTACACTTCAAACAATCCTCGCTTCGAAATACACGCCGAAAAAACTGGTGGAGATTGCTCCGCGTTTATTAGAGACGCAGACTCGCCAGATTAAACGATCTGAGATTCAAGGCAAATGTTCTTAAAAAACGAGTTCTTAAAAAACTGCATCAGAGTGCACCGAGCTATTCGATTGTTTCTACCTCCGCGCCGAGAAAACCCGATCTTTCCAACTGGATTCGCGCAATGACCCGCGGCATTTTCGTTCGCGCCGTTCAACCGGTCGCGGAAAATCGATGAAAAGCGTAAGGCGCGACTGCCATGTCGTCGCTGGATGGCTCGCCGTCCCGTCGCGGCAAACTTCTTTCCGAAAAGCCATAAATAAAGGCGCCGGTATTCATGCGGCGTACAAACCGGGTTTATGACGGGACAGGGCTCGCCTGGCCTGGCCTCGCCTCGCTTCGCCTGGCGTGGAATATATAGCGAGGTAACTCTCACGGCTTATTTACCCCGCTGCTTTCCGTCTCGCTCTCATTCCCCGCTCCTTTGCCTTCACCCTGGACACCCGGTGTATCCTCCTCGTTCTGCCTTTTATCGTGACACCGAAAGCCAAAAACGACGGCGAGTTTACTGTCCCTTGCTCCCTCGCTCCTTTCCCTGTTCTCCACGCCATTGCTACCACGCGTGAACAAACCGTTGTGTTGTAAAAAGTTTTCAAAAAAAAAAAGAAAAGAAAAAAATAAAGTAACGGCCTTATGCCTTATACGAGCGAGAGATTAAAACAATACATGTTGTAAATGTTAGTAAATAATACAAATATATTATAAATCATACATGTCAAAGATTAAACGCGTTTTGACTTACAAAGTCATCTTCAGTAACATTAATAACGAGACACAAATTCGACAAATTACATGGTTCTTTTAACTGGAATTTCCCGTTTTTTTCGGAGAAATCCGTAGTCGTGATTCGTAGTAGTTAATATCCCCAACTGAATAACATTGTCATCCTCCGAAAAAGAAAAAATGTTCTTCGTTCTTGGTGCTCTTTGATTTTGAGAATTCGCCGAGAATAGCTCGAAATAAGAAGCATACATCTTTTATATAACACCGAACCAGATTTGTCTTTGCAAATGTAATTGCATTGCAAAATAATTTTAAAAGCAGCTCTCCCACATCAGAAAAAAATATCTACATAAGTTAATATTAGTCACACAGCGTGATTTGCTTTCACACGAAATATAATAAGAGAATTACTCTTTTAGATATCAATTGATCTAATGGGAGAGATAAATTATAATTACAAAGTAAATGTTTTTCATTATATGCTGCTTTATGTTAAAAAATATATATTACGTTCACTGCACGAAAATAATCGAAATAATCTTTGAACAGTTTATAAACTTTCCATTTAAATCAATACATCACAAAATATTCCACTTGAGCCATCGAAATATTAGTGACAAAAATAATTATCTTTTATATATAAATTCTAATCGTAGTTTCGTTCGATGCAACTAGAGAAATATCGAATACACACGCATACGTTATTGCGAAAAGGAAACTCCAGAGCGGAACGTTTTATCTGCACTTGAAGTAACGTCTTGGCGCGAGTCCATTTTCATGTGTCGAATGAACGGATATATCGGATCGCAAATACAAATGTAAATAAGCATAAATTTTGTAAGGAATTTATTTCATCGCCTGTCTCAGCATTATTTTTCACATCTCGAAACACGTCTGGCGGCATACGCTCTGCAAGGAAAATCACTTCTTCATGTCAAAACGCACGCAAGTAAAACGTAAGATTATGACACGTACTATTGCGCGCGACATATGTGTCGGCAAGATATAGAGGTAGGATATTCCACGTTTTCCTAAGAATATACGTTTATCTTTTCATTCTCGCTGAAACCACCGTCAGGTATATGCAGTGACTAGACAATGGGTTTTATTTGTTTGTAAAATTCATCGTAAAATGGACGATTTGACGTTTCATTCGTTTGAGATAATAACTTAATAATTCGTTTAATATCTGAAGACGCGTAAAATAATTTATGGAAGAGATACACGTATGTATAATACATATACTACTTAATTTTACTGCTGCTATTGATCATGTATGCAAATTTGCATTATTTGAATTTTGGTTTTAATTTATTTTGTAATTTATTCTTAATATTAATTTTATTTTGTAACAATTGCGTCCTTTAAAAATAGTTGCAAATTTAACAAATAAATAATTATCCTTCGATTTTATATATGAATTTTCTTTCTGAAAATTATGTTCAAAATTAAAAGTTTACTCTCAAAATAATCTTATATTTCATTCACGATTTTTATCTTAAAATTCAGTTTTTTCCCAAAGTCAACGACGAGACTCAAACTTAACAGAGAAGAGCACATAGATCGGCTCGTTGCAGTTGCGCGGTTAAACTGATGAAACAGTCGCTCTATGTAAAGATGACAACCTTTGCGTCTGCGAATCACGTTCAGAAACGAGTTGAGGTTTGATCTGCGCGGCTATTTGAGTACGATGGTCTCAAGCACGATGGTAAAGTCCAAATCATGAAATTCACTTGCCATTGGGGACCACAGGGTCATCTACATATAACGGCGAAATTTCGTGAAATCGCGCTCTCTCGGCTGTAAGATAGGATCCAGCAGCTTCCAGTGGTACCGCATGGATAAACCTCAAGGCATATCGATTCCTTTGGAAGAGTGCGAACGACAAGAATCCCCGACAAAGACAACATTATTCCGCACGGATCTCGAGAAAGTCCTTACGGTTTCGTGAGAAATTGGTCTTCGAAATTTTGCGAGTTTTACAGGCGACCTAGTTTTTCGGATGATTTAAACTTTAGAAGAAGTTCGACTAATATATAAAAGAATCGTCCCCTTCTTTACAAAGGTATGATATAATTCATAACATCGTGAATAAATAACTTATATATTTAATTTTATTGTACTTCAATCCTCCTCCTCCTCCTCAGTCCTTCACCCTACGTGAGGGTGTGGTGACACCTCCGGTGACATGCATCCATGTTATCCGAAGGTTCTCCTGGCAAGGTACTTTCGGTGGTTTGCCGTTGCCTTCCGAGAGGTGGTGATCGAATAAAAATCGACGATTTTTAGTCGGATTTGAACTCGGATCCCTTGGATCATTGGCTTAAGACAATGTACATTTCTCTGAGCCACGATCGCCACCTCTCGGAAAGCAACGGCAAACCACCGAAAGTATCTTGCCAGGAGAACCTCCGGATAATATGGATGCATGTACTTCAATATATTTCTATAATTTTTTGTATAATTTTTAATTACAAAGATAAATAAGTTATAAATATATTAAAAGAACATTTACATATATGCATATAAACACTCTTGCATTTTTATTTGTATATGTGTCAGAGAATTCAGAATATTTCTGTATTTATAAATAAATAGCAGATGAAGAATAATAATAATATTTATATTTATGGCGATATGCATATGAAGCTGATGAATAAGCAAATATATGTATAAATAGTTAAATATGAGCAAAGAGAATAAATTTAACAAGAGGAATACTAAATAGATTGTATTAATTTTCATATGGGTCTAATTAATATTTGAAGAGTTAATGGTTATATTAATGATTCACTAAAGCGAGATATTTATTAAGATATTTATTTCGGAACAATTGAGGGAATATAGTTTTCAACTTAAGCGAAAGAGAATACTTTTAGAAGAATTGAAGAAAATGAAAAAACTCTTTAAAAGCTAGGATTCTTGAAAATAATTTCTTTGCAAAACCCCAGCAAACGTCTCAATACCACGAAAACTGCAACCATGCGAAGAAGTTCATGTCTCGGAAGACAACTTAAAATTTTTTCGCCGACGGGGAGGACGAGGAAAGAGAGCGAGATCGTTGACGGTCGGGGATGGCGGTAGCCCGGTAATCGTGATATAACCGCTCCTAAATGCTGAGTTAATGATCAAATCCGCGAGGGAAAGTTCTCAGACGCGGTGGTCGGGGACGGGGATGGGCAAGGTGATGACGGTAAGACGGGCGCGGGATTAAACTCGTGCGCAGTTTATAATTTGCACGCGGCGCGGTGCGGCTTTTCCCCCGACTCCACCTTCGCGGACCCGAGATTAAAATGCAAATCCGAACTTGAAATCGCGGAATAAATTTGAGATATGATTGTGGCAAACGCCGTCGAGACACGGCTCGTTTACTTACAGAGTCTCTAGGTTCACGATCCTGTAATGGGCCAGGTATGTGTGACGATACAGCTGAAACAGAAACAAAACACCGATATTTAATTCAATTTCCTAAAATCAATGGATTGTAATAATTTACAAAAGAATAAGTATATAAAGCGTTATTTCACGCAAAATTTAATCTTTTCACCTTAAATGTATCGCAAAACAAACATTATGTCTCCACTTTTCATTATTCTTTTCGTAATTTCCAAGACATTCTCTAGAACGTGAGATACATTGATTACTTACATTTGTCACCTTTCCTTTCTATTTTTCGCTATATTAAGAAAATTGACTATCTCCTTCCATATTAGAGTATTCCCGATAGACTTCGTCATTCTTTTTCCAAAAGGGCAAGTTTTCAGGCCTTTAAATTTATTCTTTCCGCTACGATGATTGATTTTGGGGACACGCTGTATTTTTCCGATAAACCGATAGCGGGAAATCGATCAAACGTTTGCGAGGGCAATGACATTCAAGTGATGGAAATTCCTGCTTCTGAATCCGCGGCGTTAAAAATATCCGCTTCCGTGCAAAGGCATTTGAGTGTGGCCGAGAATACGACTGACATAAAATACGATAACATGCCACCCAGATTCTATTTCGTTACCGCATTTTGCCCTGAGTTTTCCCGACGGTTTCTGGGACCATGTGTTGGTGGCTATAAAAACCTCTCGCTCGTGTTACTCGCGTCATTCACGTGGCACAGATAGAGCGGCAAAAATATAATAAAGTCAGCGCTGATAAAAATACGTCCCAAGCTCTGCTTGTACTTTTCGCACACATTGTATGAGATTAGCATATAGCATAGAAGTAATAATTGCGACACGTCGCGCAATATGGCTAACACAAAATTAACACATTAACTGAATATAACATAATTAGTATATTAAAGCTTAATCTCCTTAAATAATTAAAATATTATTACGTACACACAGAATAATATAACAAAAAAATACGCAATTTACCAGATTACTCATACGATGCCTATATATATATATATATATATATATATATATATATATATATATATATACTAAAAAATTTATATATTCTATATAAGCTGTTATACTTTACATGAACATTCTCTTTTAATAATCAAAAATTTTATTTATTTTATTCTTTATTTTATACAGAAACAATATTATTATTATATTATTCTATATAAATCATGGCGTTATATCACAGTACAAAGTTTAGTAGCAAAAAAAAACAAATATCTTTTAATTCTAGAAAATTATATTTTAAACAACAACAATTAATACATTTCTGACCGCGCATTACTAAATAGTAAAGAAAATAAACTTCAGTTTTGCCTCTTAACGGTCGAGCCTTGGATCTTTTTGCTAATCAATGATCTGCGCAATCGCAGTACACAATTAAATACAAGGTGCGCGTCGACACAGTCGAACTTGAAACGCAAATCACCAACATGAAATCAACCTGATTCCAAATGTTAGTGTTAATAATTATATTTTATTTTAACATAAATTAATTAAATTTTATTTTAAACATTTTATGTCTTGCATGTATTTGCATGTATTGTAATCCGTTAACATGTATTTATTATTAGGGCAACTTAGAGACAATCTTTAACTGTGTAAACAGACGACTCTTTTTTCATTTTTTATCAATGTAACGTATTGAATTCAAATTCGATTAGAATATAGTAAAAGAGGGAAAAATCATGAATTTCGATATTTTTAATAAAAAATGATTCAATTAGAGCTTACAAAACTCCGAAGCTATATCGTGTACCTTCCTCTTACAAGGTCGTTTAACCCGATCGTATCCTACATCTCTTACAGTCTTCTTCCCCGTGCGTACCATCTGCCACTAATAATAATCATAGTAATAAAAGCAATAAACGGCTAACCGTGCGTCTGAAGTTTAAATAGCAAGCAGTGAAACCAATATCAACGGAACATCAACGTGTGCGAATTCGCCGGCGAGGATTCTAAACCACGCTTAGAAGTTTAATGGTCAAACTTCGCGATCGTGCGGTGAATCGTGACTCGTGAGAATTCCCAGGGAGAACGCGTCCCCTTACTATCTAGGATATTAATTTTATCAACCGGTAGTTTTTTTTTCAAACCGAATTTGTATGTGTTCGAAACTACGATTAAACACAAAGAGATATCCTTACCGATTAAATATCATTGATCAAATTTATATGACACGTTAAAACTGCTATCTTGCGGAAAATGTAATTTTTCCGAACTATTTCCACGTAATAAAGCTTATTTTATGATTCTAATCTTCTACTTATTTCGACGAGGCGCATTAAATCCTCGCGAGAGGACCAATATTATACAAAACAACAATATCGCTGTACCACACCCCCACGATGATTAGAGGAGCCGGCGGTGTGTTAATTCGCACAGACGGTGAGTGTGTGCTCGCGGCTGGAAATGGTCCAGTCGCGGCGATATTCCCACGGGAACATTTCGGAAACCCAGGGAGATCCGGGCGAGCGATAGGAAGCGAACGCGCTGGCCGTCGAACGGACCGACCATCGACAGTGCTCGGCGATACGGAAGGATTCATGGTGCTCGCCGCGCGCTATTTTGCCTCCATTAACTCTTTCGCGACGCGCCTATAAATCATGGGCCGTCTGATAAGGGTCGTGCAACGCCATTTTCACGTGTTGCGGCTATCGGCCGCGGGGCTCGTTTCCATCGCATTATTCCCGCCTTCAACACTTCACCAGAGTGCACCGCCCTCACCCCCTCTCACCCTCCGTCCCATTAACCACCCTTCGACCTTTCAATATTCCTAAGTATGAACACATTGTTTCTTCGCGCGCAATATGGTATATGTCTGCATGTAATTTCAAGCTTGTTCAATATTGAGTTCGACTTATACCTTAAATCAACGATTTATATCGTTTATATCGTTCAGTTTCGTTATCACGCCTCATGACTTTTTATGTGGGCTGTAAATGAAGAAACCGCGTAATATTTTTCTTGCAAGTCATATAACTTCCTGTTTCCTATCCAGTTTATAATATTTTGCTTTACATTCCCCTATTTAAATATATAATATAAAAGAAAACTCTAATCATATGAAAAAAAGTTGTAAAAAGTTTATATTGTAATATAATTTTAAGTCGATAATTTTGTCACAATTTTCACACAATTTGCGCAATTAAATTAGTAGATTTATATTACATGCAGCACAATGGGAGATCGGCTTTGGCAATTGGAAACAATTTGAGTGTGAATTTGAATTTGAATTTTCGTAAAAATTAAGGACTTGAAGAACGATGACGATAAATTGAGAATTGCCTAAGATATACTACCAACTTGTTGCTACATCGTAAAGATTACGATCGAATAAAGACCCATTCATTCCCTAAACTGTCCCTCGATAACTCGTCGAAGCGACGAGTGATACATTGCAGCGGAAAGTCTGTATAAGAGTTAAGGAAAAATTCTTACATCCTTCAAAATTATATTACATAATCTGATATTACAACATTCATCAAATTGCGACCTGCAATTTCAAAATTTCAATAATAGTTATAATCATTAAGATTTATCATTAAGATTTATCATCGCGAGTATTATATTATTTTTGTGATAAATTTTACATTCAAAAATTCTTCTCGTATATCACCTGGAATTATATTCCGTTACATTGTAGAGTCGCCGCGTCAGTATTTTTTATAACACATCATTTGTATGCCGTCAAATTATATCGCTACGCGATAGGAAAATGAAAAATGAATCCCGCGGTGAAAATTGTGTGTTAGAAATTAATTAATCAAAGTTCGCGTTATGAATCGAAAAATGACGAGCCACGCCCTGCCGCTATTGTTGATGCGATTGAAACGTGGGATGGTATAGACAGGTGGTTGATTTTTTTTTCGAACATTTTTGCAGCGAACTTTCAAGGGAATTTCAACTCGTTATGCAACCGCGAACCGATCATTAGATACTCCATTGATATTAAAATTCATAAATATTATAATATATAACGAGAACGTGAAGAACTTCATATATCTATCGATATATTTTTCTTTCCACTTTACGTATCATTATAAATATGTATGCACGAGACGAAGTCGCAGAACAATAAAAATTTACAATTCCAACAGTTCATTGATTTTGTCCCACAACCCAGAATTATTGAAGTTAAATTTATGTTATATATTATATAACATAATATATTATTTATTTTAACATTAAATTTATACACACACACACACACACACACACACACACACACCAATTTATAATTAATTTTCTGAATTATTAATCGATTACGTTTCTTTTCGCTTTCAACTGACACGTTTCTTTAATCGAAACCTTGAGATCGGTTATCTGATTTCAGATATGATATTATTCAACATTAGAGAGCCTTTCAATGAAACGCCAATATTTCTGTAATATAGTACAGCCATTAGGACAAACGAAAGTTCGAAACTATCTAGCCAAATGGTCGAAAATTGAATATATTCGCGCCGTTCAGCGGACGACACTTCATTTTCAACGGTTGAGTTGGCATGTTACCGTTATATAAAATTGAGAACCGCTATTTCGCGGATATACGGCACCGGTGGGAATACGGGAGGCGGAAAGAGTTTGAAGTAGGATTTAATGTTTCTTGCACGGGTTACAGGAATTTTCCCGCGCGCGAGGAGTAATTCCTAACGCGGAATTAATTCCTGCAGCGCCGCGGGACACGCGTTCCACTAGAAGCACGGCGTTCGCTTCGATTCGCACGGTTTAAGCATGGATAGGCAAGAATAGCTGCCGAGAAGGGCGGCATTGTTTGCGCGGATATGTGCAAACACGTACGAGCGAACGGGCGATCGTAATCTCCGCAGGGAAGTTTATTTTGCACGCCGCTGACCAGGCAGTTTTTCATATCTCCATCCCTGGAAAAGAAAAAGAGAGAAAAGAGACTCACGCTCGTGCGTAATTCAGATAAAAAATTCTAACGATTAATACAGTTTTTCAGCGCTCCTCGGGCTCGTTTATGTTACCTCCAATTTAATATTTTATTTGTCAAGAAGTGAAAGCTCTTACAAAACTGCTTGATTTTGAGTTGCACGTATTTCCTTTAATTAGATAATATGTGTATTTAATTAATGTTATATGTGTATTTATAATTAATTAAGAGATCGATATACTTTACTCTTGATGCATTCAGGCTGTGATAATTTGACCTAAATGTGTTATTGTCGATAGCGCGGTATAACTATATTACGACAAACGCAACGAACGATCCGCTTGATGGTCCGAAGTTAAGCAGCTTTGATCGTAATTTGTGTTAGAATGAGTGACCATCTGGAAACATCGAGTTTCCTATTGATAGCGGTGCTTTTCGCTGCGCTGCATTATTTTAACGGAATTACACTCGATGGATAATTGACCTGAGCCATTTATTGCGATGAATAATTAGCAATAAATAGTTAACTTCTGTAATGCCAAGCGCGATAAAATAACCAATTTATATAATCACATTGACTGCGCTTGTACAATATACAACGACAAACTATGATGACGCAGATAAATAAACAATAACACATGAGCGTAATAAATTATTTAGGAAGAATTCCCCCATCCCCAAGAACTTCCCTAGTACTCCAAAATGTATGTGACAATATTTGATAAATTATTTAGTCGATGAATAAAAGAACGGGACGCTGTAGTAAGCAGCAACGCTCGCGAAATCGACTCGTGGACGTCAATAGCAAATATAAAAACATCACGTAAATTCCACGAACGCGCTCGAACGCGTTCGCGCTTCAGTAATGCACCTTGCGATTGTTGTTGTTGGTTTCGTTTTTCCATCCGCGCACTTAATTTCCCAGAGGCGAACCACTAGCATTCGATTTTCGGTTAGTTGGCCACGGTCCAATACGAATTGCCGACCATCTCAGCCGTATGTTGAAACACAAAATCGCTATTGTCACTAAAAACTGAAAACGTCTCCCACGTAGTGGTCATTTAAATGAACAGATACTAATTAGGAAACTTTCGAAATGAGGAGGCCCTTGTACGATTCCGTCAATAGTTTCACCGCAATTAATTTTTATCACATAACTCACTCGAGTTAATTTCCCAGAAGATTAAAAACGTAACTGTTAACTTTTCGATTTTATATCGCTTAAACATGCGGATGGATAAAGTGGCCGATTCTGCATGTGAAATTCAAATTTTAATCATACTCTGAATAACTTCTGACGATATAGTTTTCTCAGTCGTTTGTTAACGCGCAATTTCGTTGGAATGTGCATGTCTGGATTAACTTCAGAATAAATATTACGCATAAAATGTTTTGCCTCGGAATTTCTGCGGATTCTTTGGCGCATATTAACGTAGCTCATAAATTCGTTAATACTAAATAAATCGTTAATACTAAAAAAAACTTGAAATGCAAATTATTCTTGTAAGTAAACATTTTTTTATTACAATAATATTTTTTTTAAATTTATATTTTTTGGTAAAGATGTAATTTTTTATAGAATAAAATCATTAGGGAGTAAAGTTTTAACTTTACTCCCCATTAAGGAGTAAAGTTAACATCGTTATATAATTAAGAGTGTTGACTGATAGTTGGAAAGATAAAAAAGTTACAAACTTGCTTCTATATTAATTACAAACTTATACGTCTTTTGACAAATTTATTTCCCTCGTGAAAAATTACATATTAGTTATTAAAGATCGATAATTTACTGTCAATCACGTATTCAACAAACTTTCAAAATTTCCTTTTATAACTTATTATTAATTTATTATTTATTTTTAAATAAAACACTAACTGTAATTATGATGTAGAATTTTAATTCGCTATGTTATTATCAAAAATAACAGAAGACAATAAAAAATCTTGTTTGCTAATTTATATAACGGAAGGTGTGAATTCTCACGATTTCTCAGACAAATTGTCATATAAAAATTGCCATGTGATAGTAACAAAATGATTTTAGATTTTCACCGCTAGAGCTCAGATTGCAATCTCAAGCGAATATTTATGCCTGCCATTTCTCCTCGAATAACTGTGCGTCGTAGAGAATTGAGAGCGAATGAAGTACTTTCACGATACAGATGTGGGGTCACGTTTCGATTTTCATCCCGGTGATTCGCCTTACCCGAAAACGAGCGATTTATTCGGAAGAGTCTCTCACCGATCCTCCTCCGTTATGTGAATCGACTGCCAAATCGAACTTGTTCGTACGAAATGCGTATTTCGTTCTGTTAAAGCCGGTCACGCACCGAATCAGATCAGTCTCATGATCAGGTATCATATCATCACCGTGGTCTATATTGAACTGGTAATAATTGATAGATCAATGAGAAAGAGAGAGAAGGAGAGAGGGAGATAGAGATAGAGAGAGAGAGAGAGAGAGAAGGTTTACAAGAATTTTATCAAATTCCGTATCGACCTGATAGCGAATCAAATATTGATTTTGGACAAATTACAGTACAATTTAAACTATGATATTATCGACATTTCGTGTACTTGTGCCCTGCCGTGTCCAATTTCGAAGATAACGCTTAAAATTAATTAGAAATTACTATTAAATGGAATAGGGACTGAGCATAATATGTAACAACAAAAATGAGAAAATAATGAAGTTTTAGAAATGTGCAACTTGCGCATGAATGATAATATGTATTTATGTGTTCCAATAAAAATGATAAAATAGATTTATCATTACGACTACTGATTTTCGAGTCGTTAATTCTGGACTAATCCGCGTGCTCCAAACCAGTTTGAAGTCAAATCTCGAAAAAAAGCAATAAGAATTTACGCGGATTTTCCGTATGTCATTCAGTCACTATAGCCGGGATTAGTACAATTTGCATAAATTGTGACAAATGAAATAATTCATTTCCGACTGCGAACGGATTTCAGCACGATGGACGAATTAATTAATTACGCGCGACAGTCATTAAGGAATAAAAATCGTCGCCGTGATTTATGTCTTATGGGATAACGTGCATATAAAACTTGGTATTAAAACGCGAGATACAATCGCGGCTTTAAGTCTGTGTGAAAGTTTTAAAAACCCATATTTGATATCGGAAAAAGTCTTAATCGAGCGCATAAAACTAATAATAACTTTGTAATCCTGCGATCTCATCTATTCGTTCCATATTAATATTATATCTTGTTAATTTATTAAATAAAATAGTTTTAAAAATTCAAGCGATAACCAAAATTTAGTTTCGACAACTGTACACGCGGCGATTTAAATAAATAATTAAGATACTAGAAATATTGTTTTGTTATGCAATACGAATTCTATCGATTGCAAACCTTTCTAAGTTTTTCGAGCTTTAAAATGAAAATATTGCAATATTCGCCCGTTAATGTTCTCTTAACGGTACCGTCTGTTCTGTTTCTTAATAGCGTCGCCGATGTTTATCCCACCTTTCTAACGTCGCATTACGTTAACGTAATGTTAAATGGCGCGTTGCATCGCGGAAAAGGAATGCGGGATTTGTCGTGAGAATGATGGATACTCGAGCGACATTTCGATTTGCAAGATCGAGGAAACACAACAACGTGCGCGATAAACGGCAGAACGCGCAGGTCTCGCGTGATCAGGATCGACTTTATCCATTGCTACCCGCTGCAGAATACTGAATGAACGTCCTTGTGGCAACCGGAAAAATCTCAACGTTTGCCTTTATCGGTGCGGAAAAGCGATTCCTTCGCGGACGAACAAGCACAGCGAAGGCGTAAGAACGTCGACATTCGCTTCGATTCCGCCGAGATGCACATTACGGATAGCGTGTATCTACGTTTCAAATATTTCACGATAAGCGCAAAGCAGCTCTTTCTTCAACTTATTATTAACTGTAGCTATTTCTATCGACCGTACGAAAAGCAAAGATTTTATTACGTTCGCAAGAGATGCTTGTAATATCGTAAAAATTGGAAGATTAAACGAATATGGTAAAAGGTATTTTTAATCCACAATTCAAGTGTGAAAATAATTCAAAACTCTGCTTCGCCAGTGAATATTAATAAACAAATTTCAATTTTTTCATCGACCCGTCAAATTATTTGCGTGTCGCTGATTTGTCGAACTCGTCGATTTTAAAATTTGGCGATTTACTGCATTTCAATGTCCAACAAATCAAGTCGGTGGCACGCAGATAATTTGCTAGACGAATCAATGAAAAAATTGAAATTTGTTTATGAAAATAATGTTGAAATAATTTCACGTTTTAAAATTGTATATAATTAACGAAGCGCGGCAGGTTTAGTTTCCTACGATTTAGCTAGAGCAAAACCCCCTAATATATTTTGATAAGAACAACTATGGCGATATACAATGTTACAGTGTGCAGCGATCCGCGCTTTTGTGCGACAGAGCGGAAAGCACTGTTGGGGAATGTGGTTAAAATTATCATTTAATCAGTTTGGTACGCAGTTAAAGCAGTTAAGATCTCCGTGAAAGATCTTCACATGTGACCGCGCTATGTAATTTCCAAATCAAATGTAAATTTAACGTGCTCATCAGATCTATTGTCTCAATGCAACCTTTTAATACGAACAAATAGCTCGTTGAAATATTGAAACTTGGATTTAATCAAAAGTTCATTATGAGAAACGTTATATTCAAATCCAAATGTTCTGAAAATTTAAAAAAATGGCATTTTAAATAGAAAATCCGGCGTTTACATACGTTATCAAATTATTAACTGACGTTTGATGAAAAGTTGGAATAAATAAACGTTGGCGTTTTTCGTCTACAGTATATTAATTACATTTCCGTAAAGCAATTAATAAAGTTGGAAATGAAAAGTGGGTCAAATTTATTGCGTTAAAATAATTGAAAATTTAACAAATCATTTTATGTATGTAAATCGATATTTTCAGCATCCAATTTTGATTAACTTTATACACACAGCTCTCTTTCTACATGACGAATAGAGTTAAATTTCACCGTTGTAAAACTCTCTAAAAACGTGAAATTAAAAAGTCAATTTTTTATGGCGTTAATCCTCTTTTATCAATTGGACGTGTATCACCTTTAAAATTTCCACATAATCTCCAATTCAGACACTAATGTGTACAAACTGTGTGCAGATCAGAGCCATGCATCTTCTAATTAGCGAAAATGCCTTCCGTTTTCCTCTTTTACACTGAAATAATGGTAAGAGCGCGTCGGAATCGCCAGAAAAATCGTGTCCGGTTTCATAAACACACGACGCAACGCACGAGTGGACCACTGCAGCGCTGCATTAAGAATTGATTCTAATGCACTGCTCGTGGCAGCCGCCATCGCGTGGCTTGCACTGAGGATGCATGAGAGAGTACGGATGCTTTGGTATCGAGGGCACTTACAGCCCGACACAATTTCCTGCGACTATCGGAAATTTCAACCGCGGACACACCATACTGCTGCGGAGTTACATAATGTAAATCAAGAAGCACTCGATACACATGCACCGATTGCGCTTCAATCGGCATACACGAAACCCTTTATTGGTTAATATCCCCGAGCGTTATCGGTCAAACGCATCCCATCGTGATCGCAATTTTTCCGATTTACAAACGCGCATGGCGTTTTATTTATAATTCGCCAATAACAAACTCGAGCGGATCCTGTAAAACTAGTCAACGAGCGGTTTTAATGAGCATATAAATGCACTTCTTAAAATCATTCGTTAATGAGCTCTTTAGATTTTTTTAAGCATTTAATGTGTGTATAACGTGAAATTTTTTGATAATATTCTTTAGCTCTCTCATAAAAAAATCGACATTTTACTTATTTTCTTTTTTCAAAGAAATGAAAAATTCTTCTAATGTTAATCATTTAAGAGTCTATTTTTAATGAATCTATTCTATTATCGAAAAAAAATTATTTAAAAAACCATCATTAAAAGAATATTTTTATCAAAAACTGTTTTCTTTCGGTATTTTATCAAGATAACAGTTTATGAACTTTCTAGACTAAACGAGTCAATTTACAGGATGACATCTAATAACCGTATCTACCTTTATTATTCGGCCGAGATCGGACAAAGCAATATTTTTGACTTCAACAAAATCGATTCTCATCAACGTATAATGCTGGTGAGAAAGAGCGTGAACTCGTGATGGACAGTAAGTTAACGGCGACTCGTAAACAAGCTTGTTGAAGGTGGAACGCGTTGAAGGGTTGAAATCCGTAAAAATACCATGGCACGTCTGTCTTTTCCGAGAATAAGCTTTGCAACATAGTGATAAGCCCATCTGCAGCTTTTCTTACGTGGACAATTTATAAAATGAAGCAAAAGTCGCTAGAAAATTTTTATGACTTCACATTGCACGCTAATTCGAAGTATACCCTATTTGTATCTTTAAATGTACGAAGTCTGTTCCTAAAGACATATTTGAATAATTTCTGCTGATAAACAATTTCATATTGTATCTTTTTTATTAAAAAGTACGACGAGAATAAAGGTGTGGAAATAACAGAATTTTACTGTGTGTATGTAATACAAACATAACGTTATTCTTACTTTGCAAAGCAAATCGCGTATCTCGTGTTCTTTATATCAGATATATATTTTTAGATTTGTTTAGCACACTCTCTGTCTTCGTTTCTCTCTCTTAGTTAAAATAATTCCTTTAACTTCATTTCATTTAAACAATAAGTAATTCAAACTTATAATCTTCACTAATATTGAACTTACTATCATTGATAGAGGCACGATCACGTTTATTCAAGCAATTTTTGGTACTAAGGCTTGATTAAATTTATTGAGTGAAAGAGTCTCTTACTTCCATCTCACAAGCAGTCACTCACTTTTAACGATAACAACTAACTGACGTATGGAGCGAGACTCTTTCAACAAGGAGGGAAAACGTCTTACTCGAAAGCAGATACTGTGTTTACAGATACTGCGTTTTACTCCAGTAAAATATTTGGACATAAATAAAACGAAAACAATAATTAAAATCATCTAATTACTTTCCTACAACTGTAAAAATGTTATTTCTGCATGTTGTAATTATCTTTTCCAATAAATAAGATAGTAAAATATCATAACATTGAATGTGCAAATAAAGCGAAACACAATAGTCTCTTCCATTCACTTTCCTCCGTTATGCGGAATGCTATTGTCTCCAAGCTCGCAACACTGCTCTCTCTTTTTTATAAACGTATTCTTCAGAAGAGTGTTATACAAAGGGTGTTTTTATACACATCTTTTTTACCACAACATATAAGGGGTCCTTTTTACAAACATCCAGTAAGAAAATGCTCTGTGAAAACACGCGGTTGAAATATCAAATAAACAGACACTATTCTCTATATCAGACTTTTTAGTGCCTGCTGTAAAAATGAACGATCGTGATTGATATTATAAAATTGTAAGGTAAATTTTTTCATTTATAAGGAAACTGACTGAATTCAGCTGTCGGGAAGTATTACAAGTTTACCGTAAGAAATTTTAGCTGTTGCTTCTCTAAAAGGTCTCTCTTTTGGTCAAAGCAAACTTGCCTGTTCAGTGAGGCATTGATCAAAAAAATGTTCATGAAAAAAAAATAAAAATAAAAGCAATCTTTTATATATACAGCACATAAATGTGCTACTGGAATCAGCGGGATGCTCCTCTGGATTTCTGGTGTGTGTATGTGTGTGTACGTCCTTTCAGGAAAACTGGTAATATGTCAACCATATGAAGCCCAGCGGGCTATTTCCCGGTGGACGAAGATGCACTGAATATAGTGACGAAGTAGATCAGTGCATCAAAGGGCTACAGATTGTGCAACAGCTATCAAGTTTAAGCCGCTTAAGATACATCTAGTTAATCCATCCGATAAACTCGCCAATAATGTTCGTGATTAACGAACATTATCTTAATAGAACGTTTAAAATAAGAAGAGTGTGACAATTTTAGCGGCAAATTAAAAAAGATATGTATTATAAATACTAATTATGTCATTATCATTTGTAAGTAACTTTTGATTAGTTAAAATTTTTCCCTTTTTGCAGAATTGCAATTCTCGATGACAAAGAAAGATTTGTCAATATTATTCGCGGCATGTAATAGAAATGTACAAAACGGAGATACGTATAAAATTATCTAAATGTCAAAAGAATTCTATAATTTAGAGTTTGGTAATGTTAGACATTATCTAATAGACTGTTGTCCGCCCGATTAACAGTTATAGAATTATGCAATCGCGCAGCTTCTGTTAATACCATTGTATTATCCTTTCCACTTTATAACTAACGAAGTATCTGTTCAATGATACCGAATGTGTTGTTATGCATATTCTGAACTACCTTAGGCAATTAATTATCATAATCAGCTTTGACCATTCTTCCGTGTTCGATTCTCTCTCCGTTGCATATAAATAATGATGTTACAGTATGTACGCACAAAACATAACGTAAGTATCAATAATTGCATTGATAATATCGAATAATCGGAAAGATCTTGCTTGTTTATTAAAGCTAAAGTTTATTTATTAAAGCAAAGTTATCAGAAATCTAGTTAACAGAGATGTAAAAATATTCAAATTAAAGCGAGTTAACATTTCCAGTGTATTTTCTGTTTAAATTTTAATAAAACAATTTCTCAATAAATCTCTTTCCAAAAATGTGTCAAACTATAAAATCGAAATAAAAAATAGTTACATATAAATGAAATGTTTATATACATACATAAGTTTCTATTTTACAATTTTCATAGAGTTAAATTATTCATAGCATAATAGACGACATAACGTCACTGTAAAATTTATTACTTGAAATGGATAAATTCTTAAAATTTAATATAATATGTATGACAAATAAATATCTTTTAATCTTTGTTAATTTAGAATTGGAATTTCGTGTAGTTATGTGTAGTCATTATGACGATAACTTATTATTAATGATAACATTCCGTAAATAAAAAGCTTAATGTGCCACGTAACTTGTATTCGCACGGAAGCATACCAACTTCAAGACCTCATTTTCGCGAAACAGCATTTCCAGCTTGGTTAACATTATCTCAAAGTGTCTGTTCCCTTTCTTGTTACAAGGTAGCATTTGTCCGAATAACTGTCCGAGAATATCTTCCTTGAATGTCCTATGGGACTTTTACATTGTTGAGTAAGATAGTTATGCTGCTCTATTTTGAGCGGCAAACCCCTTCTACATGCTTGTACTTGCAACACACAGCAAGCACACTTTAGTTACTGTGTAACGTTTGTTACATTATTAAGATATTTTGCATTAAAATGTTTTTGAAAAGGTAAACATTTTTACCGTATAAGAAATAAAATGTAATTTCTTCTGGTTTATTTGTCCAATTTATTTTTCATTGTTATTCGAATTATACCCGATCAGTCAATCAAAACAAGAATTAAAATTATTTTGCATTGAAAATACAAATATATCTAAAAACACATTTGTTTAGATCTAAATACATTTTTTTATCATCTAAACATCTTGATTGCTATTATAATAAAAGTTAAAAGAAAGAAAAGTTGTCTGCACAAAATTGCGTAAAAGAACAATTTGTTCACGATCAGTTTTGGCAGCTGAAATATTCCCGACGAAACATAGGATTTGAAAGAAGATTGTCCGAATTATAAAGCTGACGCACCGTAGTACGATGAAAAATGCAGCTCGCTGCAATCGCGCTTCCAAAATTCGTTGCAGCGTGATGGAATATATCAGGTAGATTGACCTCTCGCACGTGACGCATTGTGCCTACCGTCCCTAATCCTTTGACGTGCGTTAAGCCGTGAATTAATTTTTCGTAACGCCGTGCCGCCGGAGCGGCATTTCGCTTAACTTTGAACGCAGATGACTGGCAATTTTTCAAACGCTCGTCACACCTGGCGACGTCCGCGCTGATGGCTATATGTCCTGCCGGTGCCGAAATTACGCGCCATTTTCGTCGAGTTTTCAGTCGACGGCTAACCGAGATTTTTTTGGCAATCGATAGACGTGAATATTTTTTTCACCAAAAGATCTTTTTACCTCTTTTTTTCTGGGATTATTCTATACTTCCCAACAAAATGGGTTTGTTTTGCGTAAAAAAATATAGATTTTCCGAACGAAAAAAGAACACTGTTAAATATGAAGAGACTGTTGTAAAAATATCATGACATATTGTACAAATCTTTCTGTAAAGCTACAAAATTTTGTAATTATATATTTTAAAAATTACTAAAAATGTATCAATTTGCATACGTGTTACCAATTATAAAATTATAACTCTCATAATAATTATTAAATATACTCTAAAGTAATTTGTAACAATATAGAATAATATCATAAGTAGCAAACTTAAGCTAATTTACTTTCTATGTAAGTTAATTAATCTCCGTGACCCCTCCCTCAGTCACATTTTGGATACAAGCGAAATTTCATGCTGAAATATCTTTGAAATAAAAGAAGAGCGAGGTCTGGTTTCTCTCCTTATTGTCCCTTAAAAATGTTATTAATAGTAGGAACTCACTCGCCAAGAAACATCAGGATCCAGCAATCTATTGTCAAATAGCGTCAAGATAAATTTTCGATTGTGCCCAAAAAGACCCAGGGGAGCTACGGTGTTAGTGCATCGCGCAAATAGTGAATTTTATTTTTCCATTTTTTTCATTTTTTAAATATTCAACAATAAAAAAAGGTTTTTTCATGTAATAGATAAAAAATAATGTGTAATAAAGTAAAATGTTATATTAAAAAATAATAAGTAATATTGTCCTACGTAATTTCCAGTTATTTTAATGTAAAAGTAGATTCTTGGAAATTATTCGGACTAATCCTAAAATTAATTTTTTGTAATAAACATTGATTTATTTTAAAAAAATTGTTTTTGCTTTCATTTATTGTTTGCATAAAGCGTTATAAAATTACCCCATTTTTTCTGAAAATAAATATACTTTTTGAAACCGGAACAGATAAACCTATATTTTTCTGAAGGGTCATAGTCTGAAATATCAAGCCTTGCAACAGTTTTTCTCAATATTTATTTATTGGAAAGATATTTTTTAAACAAATTGTTTTTATCTTTGTAAATATTTCGAATGTAATTAAAAAACCATTATATTTAACTTTAAAAATTGTTGGATCATGTAGTCGAGATCCTGAATAGTCCTGAATTTTTTCAGATTCTTTGAAAGTAAAAAAACAAAGTGAAAAAAATGGACCTGGATTCAGGAGAATAACAAAAAATGCAAAAAAGGGGGAGTCACAAAGGGTGATTCAAATCAGAGTAACAAACTATTTATTTATCGATAAGATAAAACAGATCTGCTTTCAAAGATAAAATAGTTACGTGACTTTCTGCACACTGCATCAACAAAACCTTAATTTGATTTACCCTTATCCTTTGGTGCTAAGCACAAATCCAAGGGACTAACCAAAGACACGGCTATCGGAATATCTAGTGCAGCCGTGCGGCGCGTTTCTGTCTAGTGGGAATCCGCGCTTGCCTTCCAAGTACGTACAAACGGATGGCAATAATAGCATCTGGTGAGAATGCTGTCACCACCGTCCTGAATTCCTTTATGAGCTTCGCTTTACTTTATCTCTTACCGCAATTGCATTCGATACATACGCAGTATTCGAAACTCTTTGCAAGTTTGAAAGAACGTAGCTCTGGTCTGAGAAGAAAACATCTCTTAACATAAAATTTAAAAGAAACTACTCTAGCAAACCAGCAACACTAGAAAAAGTCGTAAATGCCGTTCGTAAAATAAAAATAAAGAGAAATATCACTAAATATATACTCATCTATAAATATATACTTATCTAATATACTTACTATACTATCTAATGTACTTAAATATATTTAATATTTTAATTAAAAATAATATCTTCTACCCACACCAAAAAAAAGATTAGCTAATTTAGTAAAAATGCGTAAAAATATGGATAATTACATAACATTATTTGCTAACATTATTTGCAGCAAGAGCTATAATTTTGTAATAATAGCAAAATTATAGCTGCAAATAATTAGTTTTCCATATTTTTATGAATAGATTTGCTAGATTAGCTTTCTTTCCGTGCATTATGAATAAATCGCGCTTACAAAGATAAAAATCAAAATTTCTCCAAAAAAAATTTTTTAATTTTCAAAATTAGAAGTTTTTCTGCTATAAAGTTCGCGCTTAATAAAATTGTTTTGTTGATTTTGGAGAAAATTTGCTGGCGCGGTAAAATTTTGACTGCACTTCGACGTTTCGATGGTGGTTGTTATCACAGTGAAGAGCAAAGTGAAGTTTATAGCTAGCAAGATCAGGAGGCGTTGCAATGGAATACCTCTATCCGGTACCATTACTGCGTCCGTTTATATGCGTCTACTCGTGCGACTCCCCGCAGAACAGCACGATCCGCATTATCCTTCCTGCGTACAAACGCACTCCACACGCAGGTGCGTGTTTGCAACAACAAAGCGTTGCAACCGACGACAATGGTAAGCACTGACCCGCCGGAATTTAGATACATTAATGACATTGTTCGAATCCTGCGGTGAATAATCGACTGCAGCTGAACACGGCTTTTACAAATGTGGATTGGTTTATTGTATTATTAGGTTATCGGTTATATTGTATTATTGGTTATTTATTGTTGCTTTGAGCTGGAAGTGTCGTCAATAGGAAAATATCCGTCATCGAAAGATGCCACAGGAATTGAAGAGAGCTTTCATCGAATTTGTTGCTAGAATCGACCACTGGCAAAATTTGAAATTAAAAAAAGTAGACAAACATTGTTTTGTTTTAGATTTTAAATTTCGATGCTTAAAAGTAATGTTTAAGAGTAGCTTCGCAACGCAACGAATGCAGCCACTCTGTACGCGCGTAATTTCCTTTTAAAAGTAAAAATTAATTATTTGATTTAGGTGAGAATTTTAATAAACTTACAAAAAAATCAATAATAAAAAATCAATAACTAGAAAGTAAAAGTTATTGTCGCGAAGATATGCAACACTCATTTAGATTCGTTATTTGTATTCGTTCAGCTTCCCAAATTGCAAATAATGAATAATTTTTCTTTCAAATTTTTGTCAAAAGCATCAAATTCTGACAAATCACAATACTAGACAAATCACAATACTGGAGTTGATTTTACAAGAACAATATTTGTCACATTCCACGCATCAAATCAATGTCAATATTGAGCAATTGGTTCATCGCGTGTCTATCGTATGAACGGATATAATGGATGCATATTGGCGACCGGATAATGAGTTATGGGCTCATTGAGAAGCATGGCAATGATCGTTACGTCATCGGGATATTGATTCATGTAGTGATATGATTGTCAACTGTCCGGAATTTTAACTTAACCATTTTATTTACTTCGTCATTACAAAATATTAATATATATATATATATATTATATATATATATATATATATATATATATATATATAAATCTTGATAAAAATCTTGATTAGTAAAAAAAAACATAAATATAAAAACTTATTTGCAAATTCGAATGAACTCTCGAAAATACATATTCTCTAGTAAAAATGTTTCAAATCACCTCAAATATACATCCTTAAATGGATTTTTACTGATGAGAAAGACAAAGGCGTAAAAATAATGATATGTATGTGAATATATGTGAATGTTTAGTTATATGTATTGTACACGGAGAAAATTTTATATTAATCTATAATACAACTTTAAATTACATTTTACTATGTTTTATGTTATCGGTGGACCATCATGACTTTATAAAATAAATTATAGTACAACATAGTAAATTTTAAAATTAACTCTTACCTAACATGTTTTATCCATATTTGCCATAGTAAAAATTTGTAGGTGCAAAGTTATAATCTTATTTTGTATTATTGTAAAATATTATAATGTTAGACCTCAATTTTTACAATTTAGACAAATGTATTTCTTATTCCTTTTTTTATTACTTTTTCTCCGGATTCTTTTTTTTTCTTTTTAATTTTATTTATAATTAGTAATATTTTATATATTATTTAACGGGCAAAATAAATAATATATAATTTACTTAATCAAATAAAAATTTATTGATAGATTACAATGTGTTACATAAGTGATAAGTAAGTTAGAAGGTATACAATATTATCGTAAAATACTATTGAATATAGTATTATACATATAATGGCTGCGTTCCGTAAGATCATACGCGCGCATTTTTTACAGTATATACGTAACATGAATTATAGATAAATGTGCGCATATGTGCATTGCGGAACACAGTCAGTATATTCAATATGGACACATGAATTTCATTTCTTTCAACCTTGATTATTATTTGGATTTAGATTATTATTTTACATTGTATATTTTTTGATTACCGTAAAATACTATTGAATATACTATAAAATAATAATCTAAATCTAAATAATAACACAGTCCTACGAGGGTCAGTTACATAAATGAGAGAAGGTGGATTTTATAGTTTTTTTTACATTGAAAATGAATCTGGACTCAGAAATTCTCTAGCACGTCAAGTTTTAGAGTAATTTGATATTAAATGATGCAAAAATGACCAATTTCAAACAGTTATTGTGAGGGAAAATTGTTATTGTTTATTTTGGAAAACGGCATCGTATAGTTCTAGTCTTTAGCTGAAAATCCATTTTCGA